>VXBX01000798.1:224343-337380 GCA_013400415.1 Scytalopus superciliaris | reverse complement strand
TTGGGGTTTTTTTGTTTTTTTTGTTTTTTTGGGTGTTTTTTTTGTTGTTTTGTTTTGTTTTGTTTTTTTTTAATACTCCTGAATGTTCCTTCATATTCTCTATTCTTTATGGTTTGACCCAGCTTCCACTGAATGTTTTGCCTACCTACTGATTTAATATGGACACTACCATGTATCTCTCAAGCGATGTAACATGCTCTGTGATACTTCTGGATCTAACACTGAATGGATAGCAAATAGTGCCACCAAAGTAGTTTGTGTCTTATTTGAGGAAAGCATATTTTCTTGTTTAATAATTTCATGTGCACAGACATGATGAGCCAGTTGACTGCCACTGGTTGCAGAGATGCAGGCGGAGTTGATTGCTTCTAACAAGATTTCTTTATGCAGAGAGAAACTCTTGGAGTTATCATTGATAGTTTTGGTTTCAGGGCAGTCTGTCAGTACCTGTTGTCATTACAGCTCTAGTTTCCTTTGTTAAAAGCAAAATATTACTCTTCCAAAAGAAGCTGACAAGTTTACAAAGGAGGTTGCTCTTTTACTTGATGAACTGGCTTCACCTGTTGGTCCAGTCTGATGGGCTTAACTGGCTTTGTGTCACAGATAAATCAGTCTCCTTTATACAGGGCCTGACTTGGCATATTTTTAAAGAATGCAAATCTGTTTGCTTAAAGCACAAGCCTCAGAACAGTCACTGTTCTTAAGAAGAGCATTCCGGTCTTTAAGTTGAGGCAGGAAAGAAAAATCTCAGCCGAAAAATAACAGGGTGTACAAGAGTTGTTATTTGGGCTTTTTCAGTTTTACAGGAGAGAAGCCCATAAAAACCTCCATCCCAGAGATTTCAGTAGTCATTCCCAGTCAGCTGTTAACAGGGAGTTAAAATGAGGAGTTCTTGGTAATTTATAGTGAAAGCAGTGGTTGTTCTGAATTATGCCATTCACATTTAAAACTAATTTTTAAAGAAATCTGTAGTGCACTGTGTGTGCTTGATGATAATAAAGATGCCATAAATTTATAATCAGTACATATTAATGTCTAGAATGCTAGATTGTATTAATGTTCAAAGCTATACTTAATGCTTTTTCTTTATCCTCATTTATTTTGCTAAGTGAAATGGAGACTCCTATCTTCTTTAAAAAAAAAAAGAGGCATGAATAGCACACACAGTTTAGGGGATGCATGTAATATATTTGTTTGTGTCTTGTTGGTGTTAAATTTTCAGTAAACAAAAATGTGTGAACAAAATATGTGTAAACCTTCAGTATATGATGCCAACATATGTGAAACATTTTGATGTTTCCTAACAGCACATCTTGGCTGGTGATATGCTAGAGGAGGAAGGTGTGTGCACTGTCACTTAGAGATTGCAACTGTCTGTTCTGTACATGTTGTTCTTCTTTGGCAAAAAATGGTGAAAAAACCTCTAAGTATACAGGTAACTTGATTATAGTGATCTAGAAATCAGTTGCTTGAGGAGGGCGTTGATATAGGAACCAGTGTGGATACGGATAAAGCAATAGATATCTGTTTATTAGTCTTGCCCAAAATGAAAGCTGTGTTTGATGTTTAGTGCTGTTTAACTGCTGTGTGGACCCAGACATAGACTGCAAATCTGAGGTCGTTTTGCACATCGAAAAATGGTGGCTAGTTGACAGTTTGCCCATCTCTGGATTAAAGTGAAATTGGTAGTAATTGTCTAACTGTGAGATCAGCTGTGAGTTAAAAATTTGTGTTTAGGGGTGATAAAAGCTCCTAATCTGTACATAAATAGTGATGTTTGTCAGTATTCAAACACCCTGAGATTAGGTGGAGAGAGGGGGAAGGGAGCCTTGTTCTTGAAAAAAGGAAAATATAAAGCAAAGCACGTCTTGATATGAATAACATTAGATGAATCCTTCCCACCCTGGGGAGCTGCGTTTCGTGAGCACCAGGCACTCTGGAAGTTGCGGTTGTAGAGCTCTGCCAGGGAGTGTTGCACAGCAGAGAGAAGCTATTAAAATATACACAAATTTGCTTCCCCATCTGTTTGTTTATCTTGTATGTTTTAAATACTCAGATTATCGTTCCAGGATTAGCAGAATCCATCAGATCTCTTAAAGGGCAGCTTCAAAGTTGGCCGAACTCCTCCCCCCCCCCTCCCCCCCTCCACTGTTGGAAGGGGTGAATCCTCTATCAGGAAAAACTAATGCCTCAATAACAAAGATTTACAAGAATAAACTACTTAGCAAATACTCAAGGTTGTAATGAATCCTGTTTGGATATGTAGATAAAAACTCAAAGGAGGGGAAGGTTGAAACAGGAACTTAAAGCCCTCTAACAGCTTGGCTTCAAAGCTCTGTTTCTTTACATCTCGGACTAGGCGGGTTAATGCCAAAGATATAGAAACAGGTGTTCTTTGTCAGCTTTACTCCATGGGCCACAACTCAATTTCCTTTCCCCCTTCTGCTGCACTCTTCAGTCAAGAGTGTGAGATGTTGTACTCATCTAAATCAGTAATTAGGGTTCAATACCTGTCTCAAGACACCATGGGAATTGCAGATGTTCTCATGTTTGGAGTGAATGAAATGATATGAGCCCCACTGTTGAGCACCCTTGTCCATCTTAGAATACTTTGAACTCAGTCTCAGTTTTGGTGTGTGGAAGCGAGTGTTACATGTTTCTAAATATGAAAACACAGTACACATTGAAAAAGAAGTAGAAATTATTCATTTCTCATGAATGAATACTTGAATCTTACTTTCAACTTTTAGCTGCAGATACACAATTTCTAGTTTAAGAGGCAGGATTTTTACATGGTGTAACTTTCTTTTTGTTTTAATCTCCCAGAGTCTCCCCTGCTGTTGCCCTTTCCAGTTATTAATTGGGTGTTCTGTCTTCAGCTGAGGGAGATGTGGGGGATAGCGAATTAACTATATGGGGTTGAATTATGATTCAGGGCCATATTTCTTGGACTGCTAAGTCTGTTTTGATGAGCATAAAAATCCAAAAACACCTAGCAGAGATTGTTTCTGTACTCTGGAGCAGATTTTCAGTGTGTAAAGGAAAGCAGTGGCTGCATCAGGAGTTTCTTGTTGGTGGTCTAGTGATGGAACTGTAAGAAATGTGAACTAGGATCGACTTCTGGCTGTCCATTAATTATGCNAACACAGATAAGCCAGGCCCAAACACCGGGAGCTCGTCAGCGTGCGAGCCCGAGAGGGAAAAGAAAGCAAAAGAGAGAGAACACCTCCCCCTTCGGCTTATATACACCTGATTATGTAAAGAGATGGGATGGAATACTGCCTAGATCTTGACCCTGGTTACCAAGAAAGGCCTACAAAAAACAACCCATCACAGCAGGCGGGACTGACATGGATCTACCACTCCTTGCTTGAATTTGGCTTTTCTGAGCCCTGTCAGGCCTCCATACTTTTAAAAATGGCTCTTAACAGGATGGGTTTCTTTGATAGGGAATTGCAGGCACTGAGGTGGTTGTGAGGCAGTAACGTAACAAAAATGTAAGTGGATTAAACCCTTAATGCCATGAAAGATAAGGAGATTTGTGTGCCCAGCTGTCTGTGAAGCTGAACTGTTGGTTAGGTGCATATGCAAGAAAAGGATTGGATTAAAAACAGAAAATGGGAGAGAGCTTTGTGCCTTCAATAACATCTCCGATCGGTGCCACCTTGGAGGGATCCATGTTGAACAACCTTACCTAGCAGAAAGGTAAACAGCTGGTTAATGAAATTCATCAGGGTGTTAAATGTAAGGCACCACAAACATGAAAATAGCAGAGAAATGGTGCAGGAGAACTGACCACAGCAGCAAAAGAGAGAGAAAAAGCAAACAGCCTAATGAACATAAGTAAAAATGCAGTAGGTGACACACAGAGAACCAGGCTTAGTAAATATCTACGTGTGCTTGGAAACAGTGGTGACACACACTGGTGGCACCAGGAAGCTGTGATGGCACAGACTTGTCATTTGGTCCTGGAGCAAATAACCCACAGGGTTGTTTACTTTGGGCTTAGCTCAGCAGCAGAGGGAGGAGAAGCTGCTCGGTGTGCAGTCACATCCATTCCGGGTCTGGGATGTTTGGGTCTGACAGCATTTTGATGCAAGGGTAGTGGGCTTGGGAATAAAGGCAACTGATCACTGTTTGAGTGGAAAACAGAATTTTTTTCTGTATTTATTATTATTCTGATTTACTTGTTCGGCATTTAATTATTTTTTTTTTCACCTGCTGTACTATTCCTTTCATGCTCCCTTTTTAAACTTGCTTAAAACTGTGTTTAAATGGCAAGTCCTGAAAATTCAGGTATAATATTCAATTACAGCATATTTCACATTAATGGCTAAAATGCTTGTTTGGTGAAGTTATTGAAAATTATTTGCTTTTTTCAATTCCCTACTAAAAGTGATGAGGTCATTCTTTGAAAATCAGTGAAAGTTGACATGATGGATCATAAATATCCATTTTGAACCCGCCTTGTACTCTATAAAAATAAAAGGGCTGCAAGGAATGTGTAATTTCCTTTTATTTTCCTTCACAAGTTATTGCGTCTCCTTTGGAACAGTTTCCTTATTATGGTCTATCATGTAAATATTATTTGGACCATTTTTAGTGTACACAGAACCATAAAATGAATTATTTACTTAGACAGCCATTATGCTAGTTATTAATATTCACTTTAAAGCCGAGTTCTCCTGCCTGTTTTGTCAGTCTGTGGTTTGGTAATGTTTGTTAAAAATTGTATGATTATTGATACAATATACAACTGAATTAAAAAAAAAATCCTCTCCTCAAGAGCATTAGTAAGTACAAGCTCCATAGAACTCTTTTGATGTCCAGTGTTTTTCATAATTGCCTATTAAAGAGTTTCTTGCATCAGCAACATGGAAAGGCGTGCAAACAAAGGGGAGCATTGTTTAGGATGGATATGCCAGGTCCTTTAATGTGAGCTCCACACTCAAAATCCCAGAGTAGCCAGTGGGGTTAGAAAGGGCCATGTGTCTTAAGAGCAGACTTACTGAAGGAGGAGTGTCTCTGCCTGGGGAGTAGGTGGTACTGGTCTTGTGCTTCCCAAACATCATAATCCATTTCCCAGCCAGACAACATTCAGCTTCCTTTATTTGCAGGCTTTAGAGTTTCCATTGTAAAGTCTGTGAACTATAATAGGCGTTAGTATTGTGTACTGTTAATGTTTTCCCTGGGCAAATGTGATAATGGTGCTTTAAATATGATGCTTGAATACCTAGGTGTGGGATTATGAGGATTTGTCAGTGGTAATGTAGGCACTCCTTCATATACGAAACCTAGTTAGATAGTAGCACTTCCCACTGCTCTGCTTAGTGGAAGGTTGTTAAAAGAAGAATAAAAGGTCAGATAAATCAATTTACTTTTTCTGTGGGAGACTCCTTCAAATTTTCAGTAGCTGTGTGGTAAATTTTTAATAACAGGCCATAATGTACCTTTCATCATCATTCAGATATAGCCAAGGGAGGCTGTTAAAGCAAAGCAGTGATATTCCCACAAGCCTGACAATAGTTAACCTGTTTCCTGTACTTACCAGGCAGTGGCTTTGGCATTGTCTGTACTCTGCCGTTGTCATGCTGTCTCTTTTTACCCATCTTTTCAGCAACTGTCCTGCGTTTTTTGGAGGGTTGTTAAATTCTCTGAGTGTGTTTTTGTTGGTAAGTTGTTGGTATGCTGTGAAAATGCCTACTTTAAGGTATTGCTTTGACTTTTCCCTTTGAGGGAGCCTGATTTCTCTACTGCCTGTCTAGATGATCTCCAAATGTGGGCACCTGAGACTGAGATGGTGCTTATGTAGTATCTACCATGATGCCAACCTTTTATGTCTTATCACTGTGGAAAAACAAATGAGTAACTGCAGCTCTGCTGCTCAAGAGCCTGGAAAGCTCAAAGGAGTTAAAGGGGGGAAAACAGATCTTGTGCAGAAACTGAGCCTTGCTTGGGATTGTTCACAGGAGTTTTTTGGTTCCGACATACTAGTCTTTTGATCTGGGATTTGATTGTGCTGAAAAGCAAAAACCGGATGGGTGCAATCATAACCCCTGATCAAAATGTTTGTGTGTGTAATAGTGATGAACAAAGAATTCCAAGAGG
Organism: Scytalopus superciliaris; assembly: GCA_013400415.1. NCBI lineage: Eukaryota > Metazoa > Chordata > Aves > Passeriformes > Rhinocryptidae > Scytalopus > Scytalopus superciliaris. The sequence continues at coordinate 331,272 of VXBX01000798.1, read as the reverse complement.
TTGCCTGGTTCTCATATGGATTATGTTGTTCAAATATAAATATCCTCTACTTGACAAGATGTATGAGTATGATGCCTCCATATTTCTCTGTGAAGTTTCTTCTCACTTCTTCCATACTCGGGAAGGCACATTATATTGGTATTGGGAATTTTTCATTAGTTTTCCCCTAATTTCACAAGCCTGTGAGTTAATGTAGATGGAGCCAAAGAGTCAGCATAGTTAAAGCTCTTGCAGGAAAATTCGCTGTGTTTAGAGGAACAGGGCAGGGCAGACTCTCTCCTTGTCTTTTGTTCAAGAGAAGAAGTGTTGGGCCAGAGAGGCAGAGGGGCAGCACCTTCCCTGCTGATGGCTGTCGGCCTCTTAAGGAAGTGTGTCACGAACCTAAGGCAGCAATGACTGTCTCTCTCTCGGAGGCACAGGGCACCCAGAGCTGGGGGGCAAGAGGAGTCAAGCTGAAGAGAGGGCTCCCTCCGAGATGCTTCCGCTCCCAGGAGCCACCAGAAATCAAGTGAAATAAAAAACACCTAGCACCTCATACCTCTTTCCCTTCCCCCTTAGTTCCCCTCAGCAACCAAGTTTGAATCTTGAGCAATCAGCCACTCGATTCTGTTAGCCAGTAGTGGGGGGTCGGGTGTTGGCTCCCAAAACTCGGTGTTGGTAGGGGGAGGAAAACTCCACCATTCTGAAGATATAACATTCACATACCTGTATCCTCATTTTGCCATTGCAGATTTGCATTTGCCATCAAAGTGCATGTTGTGTTTCCTTGTCCACACGACTCCTCACATGTGCATGGTGGTTTGAAAAATAAGTGGAATTGGTATATTGGTTAAAAACAAGCAGTCATACCACATATATTGATGTGTTTGCCCTGACTTCCCATTTGGACTGGAATTCTGGTCATAAGGCAGTCAATAATCTTACCAAGTGATTGTATTTTATGTACCCAACCATTCTTTGGTCTCTCACCCTACCTACAAATAAAATCTCTGATTCTGATTGCTAGAACCCCTCTGATTGCTGCGGGAGTTATTGGTGGCCTCTTCATCATTGTCATTGTGGGCCTGACGTTTGCTGTGTACGTTCGGCGCAAAAGCATTAAAAAGAAGAGAGCACTGCGAAGATTCCTTGAGACTGAGGTGAGAGTGATTATTTGAAAAGATATACAGGGCTGTTCTGCTTTTTTATTAGAGATGTTCAGGTCTTCAATTCAGTTACCAGAGATATCTGTAGAAATCCTTTTGCTAACTTGTGCAGGCTAAACTGATGGAAAGAATGAAGCTATTTCAGGATTCTAGTTTTCTGTACTTCTATAGATTCATGGCTTCTGAAGATGAAAAAAAGTTCCCCATGATCACAAAGGCATGTTCCACCACATTTCTGAACTCCCATTCTGCTCTCAACTGAACTTCTATCCCAGTTCATCAGTACATTTAGCAGCTCTCGTGCTGAAATATTACAGGTTCTCATTCAGTGTCTACTTAGGTCAACTTTTAAGACTAACATAAGTTCCTTCAGCAAGTTCTTGTACAAACTTAAACTCATTAGGGATACTTAAATACAGAGATTGTTACTTGCTGTTGTTCCCAGTGCCTGCAATGCTTTTGTGATCCAGATTTTTTCAAAGTCTGTAGTCAGGATCAGTAATAATAATGTATTTTATTAAGCCAAGATACTTCTCAGAGCTTAATGAACTGAAGTTCACAGTTCTACTGGCAAAAATGTGTACTGAAGCTATAGCAGAGTGCTGTGCCCACTTCATCCTGCTCTTTGAAACGTCAGTAGTGGAAGGGGCAATCTAGGAAGTATATTTAAACATAACATTAAATTGTTATCAGCTACAGCAAAGGTGATTACTGCCATCTCCTTGGTCCTATACTTGAAACACTTTGCAAATAATGATATTTTTAAATTAGGGTCCTCCTTTGTATGATAATAAAGCTTGGGAATACTGTTAGCTAGTGAATCTTGGATAAGGCTTTACTAACAATGCTGTTTTAAGTTCTGTTCCAAGGGTCCTGCTACCACTCATCTCCACAGTAGAGCCTGGGAGTAGACAATTTATGCATCCCCAGTCTGTTTGCACAAGTATCTTTATGCTTGACTACAACTTGTATTGCTTAAATACTGTAGAGCTGTATAAAAAGTTTAACAATATTAATTGCCTTTAGATACATAAATCTTGCCATTGTATCAGCCCCTACTTAGACATAAATTATTTTAAGCTGGTTGCATTTGGGAAGCATTGGCTTTGAAGTCCAGCTATCGTTCTCCATTTGGTCAGATAAAAACTGTGGCTGACAATAGTCCTGAGGGACCAAATCCTCCTACTGAACATGTGGGAAGGCTGTTGTCTTGGCTTAGAAACTGAATGTTAAATCAGGAGCAGCCTGAGATAAACACAAGCAATGTAGCTTCAGCTGAAGTCTGTCCTTCTAGCTGGAGGCTGTAATAGACCTATTCTTTACGTAGATCATTCTCCATAAAACTCTGCAAGCCATTTTTAGATTCCCACAAACACCTCAACTTCCCTGTGCCCTACCTGTGTAGGTGGGCTGTGGCACAGAAGCTCTTTTCATCCTTCACAAACTGAAAATACAGAAGTATGCTGCCAACCTGCCTAGTTTTCTTTTACAGTGAGCCTTTCTTTCTTGGTATGAGTACTGGACATCTGAAGTGGGAAGGAAGAGGAAAGAGAAATCACTCTAAAATCAAGTGCAGGTCACGGATTATTTCTGTGATAACCTGACTTGTTGCTGTTTGGTTTTGTTGTGTTTTCTTACCCCATTAATTTCCAGATACTGGTGTTTTTATCTGAACAAAACTAATTAGTCTGGTCAACTAATCAAGTAGTTCATTATGCTCAAAGAGCATAAAAGTAGTTTTCAAACAGGAGATCATAGTGCATTTAGCCTTATAAACAGGCAGCTTTGAAATGCTGCAGTGGTTTCAGACCAATTTGTGTAGGAGTAGCCCTGAATTATCTTCCTCACCCCATAAAGGAAGAGGCTGTTTTTCATTGTTTAGAGTATTATCCTTTTCATGTATTTTAATTTATTTTTAAAGAAGCATTGTTTTTCTGTCAGAGGTGGTATAATGTTGAGATCTGAGAGCATTGTCATCTGAATGTGCCATTGTGGCTCATTTACAAAGTTTCTTGGGACATCTTGAGTAAATTGTTTAATTGCAGTAAATGAGTGGCTGTTGTAAATTAGTAGTCTGCTATAAGATGTATTCTCCTTAAAGCTGTCCTCTGTGGTAAAACAGAAGTTCAAAAAATTGTCCCTTACCCAAAACAGAATAAGAATGTGACGAGCCATTAAGTCAGGGCTATTAAAAAGAAATATGGTCAACTTAAAAGACACTAAAATGGGGAAAAGTAGGATGTGGTACATTGATAATAAATGCTATATTTCTGTCATGTAGAAAATATTTATACTGTCTCCATTAGCAAAAGTCCTTGGGTGTGTTATTGTGACACAAATTCAATTTCCAGTTCATAATTCCGTTGTGTGATTTCTGGTGGAAATTATTACATGTTGAGTGAGGGTTTGCTTTATGAGGTCTCTTGGTTTTGTAGTATTGCTCATTTGTTTTTGAAAGTGAGAAACCCCTCCATGAGCTGGCAGGTCAGTGGTCAGTAGATCTGCACTACTGTCTTGTGTCCCTATTTATTTGGATTGGTTGTTTTCAGTACAAACTTCTGATGGGTCTTCACATTTACAAGTATTTAAGACTGTTGGATTTCCCTTCATAGCTTGTGGAACCCTTGACTCCAAGTGGCACAGCACCCAACCAAGCACAGCTTCGAATCCTGAAGGAAACCGAGCTGAAGCGAGTCAAGGTTCTTGGCTCTGGAGCCTTTGGAACTGTATACAAGGTAAGAGGCTTTACTACACAGCAAAGAATTGCCTCATTTGACTTTGCAACAATCAAGTTCTGCATTGCAGTGAAGCACTCCATCCCATGGATGGGTTCATGAGTCCTACATACCTGGGATAGAAAGCATGCTGGAATTATGTGGGAGGAGCACATCTTCAGGCTCAAATGTTGACTTCGGTTTTAATCAGGCATGCAAATATTATTTCTTGGTGAGCAAAGGCATGTCAGCCACAATCACTCTTATGTGCAAGAGGACTGCACGGGCTGGGCTGTCTTGCTATTAAAGTGCAGTATCAAAGTTTGTGTTTTTGTTCTTACATAATGGCTTTGCAGTAGACTTTTGGAAAGCTAAGCTTTGTCTGTTGTTTCACAAGTGTCACATGGGTCTTGTAATAGTAGCAATACCTTGTAAAATGTTGTCACTAGTGAACTGAAATACTTCTTGTTTCTTCCATTTAAATAGAAAATATGAGTTATGTAAATGCACCCTTTAACCAGGGTATAGGCATGGAACCCACAAGTGAAAAGTACTTCTGTTAAAGATGTATTTAAGATCTGTTGGTGGTGTCCAAATCTCAGAGGCATGAAGTGGGGTTTAATGGGCAAGTCAAACCAATTACCCAACCCTTCGGGAGCAACCCAAACCTGCCACATCAATGTGGTGGGTCAGAGTGCTGAAGGAGGACAGATACTCATCTGTCTTCAAACTGGGGAGGAAAGAGAGGAAGCACCGACTGGGCCACTGTAGCTACAAGCTCATGGGAATAGATTTGTGAATAATCAATTTGAATATACTTAGATGATAGTAGAGATGGGTACCTTAAGGCTGACAAAAATACAACAATAGTCAAGAAGGATGGAAAAGTAGCTAAGACATACACAATTTGTGAATTTTAATTTTCTTTCTTAGCCATCTAAGTTTTTAATTGCCAGGTATCAGTTAATTGGAGAAATAGTCCCTAAATGTTTCACTCTAAATATATTGTTTTCAGGGTGTCCTGTTCCTGCATGATGTTAGGACCTGTTGATTAACAGTTTTGAAGGTTTCCTGATAGCTTCAGAAAAATCCAGATTTTTGTTCAATTTTATCTGAATCAATAGTCAGTGGGAAAAGTATGTCATTGACATGCTGCCATTACTCTTTAGAAACCCTGCCGTGAACAGGAAAATCAAAGGGGCTTGATGAGGAAGTTCACTGAGCCAACATGTTTCAATTTGCATCTGGGTTTACTTTTGATGTAAGAAGTAGTTTTATGGGATTTTAAATATTTTTATAGCTCTGTGTTTTCTCAGTTCTTAGGTTCATAACTGATCTCATGATGCGACAGAATGCATCACAAAGAACTAACTCTAAATGACATTTCTGTGATTGTTGTCTTATTAGTCTTTTGTCACCTTTTTTTTTTTTTCCCCTAGGGTGTCTGGGTCCCTGAGGGAGAGACTGTCAAGATTCCTGTAGCCATTAAGATCCTTAATGAGACCACTGGTCCAAAAGCCAACGTGGAGTTTATGGATGTAAGTAAGACATGATCAGTGTCTTTGAGTTTGGCCAGGGTTGTTGGGTGGTGTCTTTCTGTAGTCCATGGAGATTATAAAGAGGAATTCCTACCAGTTTTCTTTCCTTATATTTAAATTTCAGAAGGAGTCTTGTACACAGGGCCTGTGAAGTCTGGGTTTTTCACTCCAAATGTCATGAACCCGGAGATATTTGGAGTTTTCCTATAAGTGGTTTTCTCATCAGTGTAAGGCTGAAACTCCTCTGTCACATGTGCCAATTACATATTTCTGTAACAGAAAAGCCAGAGACAGGAGAGAAGGAGGTCCAGGGGAGCATCTTGCCATATATGCAAGTATCTACTGGCACAGAACTCACAGGAACAGAAATTTAGTTCAGCTCTCTTCTGCTTCACTGTTCTCAGAACTAAGCACCGAGAGCCTGAGAGCTGTGAGAAGCAGGAAAGCATAACAGAGAGGGGGAAACCTAATATATGCTGAATTTAAAAGCCCTTTTGCTTTATTAATCTGAAATGCCATTAATAAGAGATGAAGATCTTTAAAGATCAATTTCCATGAGTGTTCTATGCTCACAGTGACTATGCACTCAGTTTTTAGCTCTGTGGCAAGATCAAGCCTCATTGACACTGTGACTGTCTGTATCTTATTCAGTGACAATTTTTTGACAAGCCACAGAAATTTGCACTTTTTTGTAAATCGCTCTTGTGTACTTGAAAATTACATAGGACTTTTAAGTCTTGCAGATCTTTTCAGTGTATAGGCCTAACTGGGTTATCATTAAAGAGACTGTAATCCACAAAGAGAACGTTCTCCAAGTGTATAGTCTATTCTTCCATCCAGAAATGAACAGAAATGTGCAGTTATGGATTTAGCTATTCAGACAGCTGTTTCATGTGTGAGTTCTTAGGCAGTTGAAGGAAGGCTGTGTAGAGGAAGGGATTTCCTGTGCTTTTTACAGTGCACTGTGCTTTTTTGTTGATTACATTCAGGAATCATTATGCACAAACAATAAAAAAGGCTGGTTTAGCCCTGTTTAAAAGGAATTAATTGCACTGAAGAGATAATTAGTATCAGCAGTTAGCAATGTAGGTTCCAGCCTCAAGGTGAGAGAATTGTTATTACTATATGTAAAGTCAATGGAACTGGGAAACTTGCACCAACCGAGTCTGATGATAGAGAATTGATAGCAATATCTGCTGCTCTGATACTGATTAACCTTGAAGTGCACTACAAAGAAAATATAAGGTTAAAAGGCAAATTTGCTTGTCTAAGGTTTCACAGTTCAGCTGACATAGTTCACTGGACCACAGTTTCCTCCAGTGTATGCATCCTAACATCTGATAAATGGCTCAGAAATGATGGAGGGGTTTGGGGAACTCTAGAGATTTGTACGGTACAGTTACACTAGGAAAGGTCTCTCTTTAAATTAACAATTTCTCATGAGTCTCTGACCCAGTGGTAACAAGGTGAGAGAAAGTTAAAGTTGTTTTAAGTTCTTGAGGTTAAAAAATAACCTTTAGGTTGTTTTCAATCATAATAAAAGAGAATTGGACTTCATCATTAGCTGATAGAAGTGACAATAAGAAGAAATAATAATGTTTTGTATCAATGCTGCTTTTGCTATATGTACAGTGATCTGTAATCCTTTGCTGTGGAGGAAGAACATGATTTAATTTCATTCTTTTGAAATAATTTTTCATCCAATCATACAGATGTTCCTGCCATCCTTGCCTCCTAACTCAGTCATTTATTTCCTGAAACAAGCTACATTTTGAAAGGAAATGATCTAGGCATTGTTTATGGTCGAAATGTGATCACTCCTCCCTGTCCCAGAAAAGACATAGTTCTAAATGCTTAAAAATTAAAAGCCATTATGAGAAGATAATTTAAATATATTTCACTGAAGAGTAAGAGTAGAAAAATGTATTTCACTCAATCACAGTCCAAGACTTTGGTCAGTACAGCTATCCTGATAAAACAGCATAACATTCACTGATCTTACTTTATGAAGAACATTTATGTGCATGTATGAAAGCAAAATGCATCAGTTGTACTTCAGGAAAAAGAGTATTATGAGTAGTCATTGTTGATTAAAGCACTCAGTAATGTTTTAAAGGTACACAGGTGGCTAAATTCCATTATGAACGTAGTGGGGTTAACTCTTCCTTAAATAAGGGTGTGACATGTTGGTAGTGAATGGGAAGAAGAGGTTAGTGGGCAGTAGGCATCCATTATATGAGTCACACCCCTGACTTTCATTTTCTTGTCCTTGTCAAGTACAGGTGTGCTTTTGTCAGTAATTACTTCTTCCTGGATTGTGAATGTCCTTGTACTTGTGAGTAAAATTTAGCATTCCTTTTAGAGAGGCTCTGGAGAATGGAAAGTCTTTGGTAAACAGTGATTTGTGTACAGGGGAAGCACTTGGGAAACTTGAATGTCTGCAGAAATAGCTGATATAGACGTTAGTGGCACTGTCCATAGCTCTGGGTAAAACTTCTAATGTTGGCAGAATATAAGTCTAAAAATGCTCTGCAAGCTCCTGAGATTCTGCTAAATGTTATGCTCAAAGAGTAAAGAACAATAATTTGGCTACTGGCAATTTGAGCACCCTGAACACACACTAATGGATTAGTAATGACTATAATCATATAATGCATGATGTTAGCACCTACTGTGGCCAAACAACTCCTACCTGTTCCCATCAGGGGATGAGGAATTGGCCATCATCAAAATGTTGCATCCCTTATTTGGAATTTTTCTTTGGGGAGTTGCAGCAGAGTCTATTTTCCAGGCTTTCTCCACACATTCCCAGCCAGCTCTTTTCCTTTACTCTGCTCCCTGCATTCTTTTGTAGTTTTTATCACTGCAGTAGTCCATGTCTGTTACAATAATGCAGCCTGGAGTCTCTAAAGTAACCCAGACTGCCTTCTCCAGGGCAGAACCAGAATGTACATGTGGGTTTCTATGGATCTGCTTTCACCACACAGAGGATGTTGTTACAGTTTTATAAAATGTAGGTTTACTTTTTTTCCCACATTTCTGAGTACATACCATCTCTGGAATAATTTCAGAGTTTAAAATATTTCCCCTTAGGTGTTGAAATGGTTATGTGCTTAACCTGGGGGGGCATAGTTTCTCCTCCCTGCTGGGCTGGTCACACCTCCTTGTCCCCAGAAGGAGGCTGGCATTTGAATCCAGCCTGCGGGTGCTACTGGTCTGCCTGCAGGTGTGTCTGGGAGGGATTCACCAGCAAACACAGGGGTACCGGGAGGGAACTACATCCTGCTCCTCACCTCAAGGCTGGTAACAGAATTTATGAAGGGCCTCAGTTTTAGGCAGGGAAGACAGGCTTGTAGTGAGGAAAAAAAAGGCAAAGATGAAACTAGAAGGCTAATTAATAGTGGAACAGGGACTTATTTTAAAGTCCTGGGTCAAAGCCACATGCTGCCCGGGTGTTTTACTTATGTCTAAGACTCCAAAATATCTCACCACCAATTTTTTTGCAAAACCTTTTAGTTCTTTAATACCTTGAATTTGTGTAAAGAGGAGAAGCCTCAGACTTTTCCCAAGGGAATTCTTTTAATTTAGTGAGAAAATAAGCATTTTAGCAAAAGGGTCACAGAAGTAACATACAACCAAGGAGAAGCATTTCACAAAAGCAACCAGCACATGACAACCACAACTTAAGTAAAAGGCAACCTATCACTTCTAAGTTACCCACAAGAGATTAAGGAAAGAGTAAAGGAAGAAAAGAAATTAAGAAAAGAAAGAAGGAGTAAAGAAAGATGTTAGAATAAGGAAATTGTATAGCTACCACTGAGAGGTCACATGACGATGGCATGTCCCGAGAGAAAAGACAAAATGGAGTTCCTATGCTCCTATATTTGTATAGATGTCCCAGGTGGGACATCTGGCTCAGGGACCACTCAGTGCATATTCATATATCCCAGACCACCCGCATCCCTCCCACCAACCAGGTTTCAGGGGAAATATCAGCGTGCGTCATGGGAAAGAGACGGACTTATAATTTCCCTTGTGAAAACAGTTTCCCCTCCTCAGCCCCAATTTATTTGGCTGTTATGATTAAGTCAAGTAGCCATTGGCCTGGTCAGGTGGTTTAACATTGAACCAGACACTTGACTGGTAATGTAATAGATTCTAAAGTCATGCTGCAGTTGGAGAGTGGAGCAAACAGCTTTTGAGGTTAAAAAAAATGAACTTGTCATGGGGAAACAGACAGTTAATGAGGGCCTTCCCTCTCTAACCCTCTAAGGCCAGTGTTTCCAGCAAGTAATCCTGTGAGCTCTGATTCTGTCCAGGGTTTTGATCCACTTACAAGTTTAATCTATCCTCTCTGAACTTAAATACTCTATTATCTGTTAGAAAATAATTAGAGGCTGCAAGCACAAGTCAGCATACACAGAGTTTCTTGGGAGTCCCTGAGCTCATTGAGATGAAGACAGTTTGACTGATGGTGGTCAGCTGATATTGGGCCAGGAGCTAATAATAGAAGGCAGTGCTGCTTAGCTAGGTGAGAACGTTAACTTGGGAAAAATTAAACTGAAGGGTTTGGGATTTATGGTTAGAAATAAATTTCCCATTCTCATTTGTTTCCTTGTAAGAGAGCTTCAGAGGTAGTTATTTCTTCTGTGGTTTTATAATTAAGATCTAGGGGCTTCCTGCCTTGGCCTGGACTCACTGCAGTTCCCTGCTGTCTGTAGGAGCAGCACTTGATGAGCAGGAGACAATTTGTCACATGAAGTGCAAAGGTAATACGTGACAATGATCTCCATCAACCATACAGCAAACAAATTAAAGCTGCATGTAAGGGGTTGATATCTTTTTATCTGGCCTAATTAACTAAATTAATAAAGCAGTCAGATGTGCTGCAGAAAGAAAAAGGTTTTTCTAAACTGTAAGCCTGTCTTATAACAAAGACAAGTCCTCAGCCTGAGGATATCAATATCAAACTTATCTTGAGGTCAGAGGTTTCAAGAGGAAAAAAAATCATGTAGCTGGCTAGCAGAAGAGAGTTTTATTTCCTGTTCAACTGAAAACCCACAGAGGTATGGATAAATTCAGACACTTTGTTTCTTCAGATGCCATTGTGGGAAGTACATTGGAGGTACAGCTAGTTAGTCAGGTGGGGAAAGTGAGAGAAGACTTACCTTTTCTTGGTTTCCACCATTGCATTAGACTTTGGGTTCTGTCACAGAACCCTTGAGGCTACAGATACACTCTGTGATGTAATTTTTCAGCTGACACAGATGTGTTAGCATTCAGTCTCCTTGTAAGGTGCTGCCTTACATGACTATGTAGGTGACTGGAGAAATATTTTTGTCTGCCCTTGATTATTTTTAATTCCTTGTACACATCTCGTACTACTGCCTAGCCAGGTGTTTGACTCAGGTCTTCAACAAACAATGCAGATGCTTCTGAAAGTCTGAAAAGACATTAGCACTAACAGTAGCTGGATCCAGGCACCCCGCAGTCATTCTGCTGACTGCCTGACTGCTTGGATAATACAACCAAGTTCATCTTGAACCTCAGTGTAGAGGGCAGCTGTGTGATCAAATTGAATCCTTTGTAGCAGCAGTGAGACACTTTTCCTTATCCTCTTCTGCTGTCCTTTATGCAAACATCCTCCTTTCCAGCTGGTGTAAGGGCTCTGTGTAAGAATTGCCTGGCACTGTATTCCAGCTGCAATTCAAACAGGTTTTCACGCCATCATGTCAAGTTGCTGGGGGTGGGGGGCAAGGGGTGATCTAAGTGCTCTGATTGTAGACTCCCTTTTGTGCAGCTTCCCCACTCCCTCCCACTCGCACACACTGTAAGTAGAGCCACTTAGGAGGGGGAGCTGTTTGCCTGTCAGTTCCAGGCACAGAAGCTCAATGTGATTGCAATTACAGTTTGTGACTTGTCCAGAGATGCCAGAAATCAAGCTGTCCTTGAGAATGCTGCATACAGGCCCCGAGAGTGATCAGCCTCTACAGAAGCTGGAAATCTGATCACTGCTGAAGGTTAACTGCTTTTAGTCATCTGAAGATTAACTGTTTCAAGACATTTCTATTAGTTCCATTTTAAGTAATAATTTTCTCTGTAATTTTTAATTTCACTAATTTTTTCTTTCATAGTATGTGAAGGTAAGGGGTAAGACGTGTGTGCAGGGGTAGGTGTTAATATTCCATATGCAAGAGCAAATGGTTGTATGGAGAAAGTATATGTGCAGAAAGGATGAAATATAAGGACAGACAGACAGACAAGCCAGGCTGTTTGGAAACAAATCTACTGGTGTAACACTCTAACTGGAAAATACAGTGAGGGAAAGGGAGTTGGCTGGTGATGGGGGAAATCTGAGCTCTAGTGAAATCTATGAGAGCTGTGAATTTGCCAGTGAATTCAGCAGGGCCAGGACCTCACCTCCCAAGTAGTCCTTCCAAGAAGTCTGCTACAGGTTTCAGGGAGAATCCCATGCTTTAGTGAGTGACTGACATTACAAGCTCTCCCTAAATGAGTCAGGAAGTATATTCAGATGCTTTTTGTTGTGGCAATTGCAGAACTCTTTGTTTCAAGTTTGTATTGATTTATGACTTAGAAATCCTGCATAAGGTTGAATACATCTGTGAGTGGGGATAAGATCTGGTGGGAGTGTTAGTTTATTCACTGAGAAATACAGCTGGTGATTAATTTAAACTATTAAGAATTCTAATCATATTCAAGAATTAGTTTTGGCTGTAAAGTGTGTGTGTGTGCAAAGGAAACATTTTTTACTGATGTCCTGCATTATGGTTTCTATTTAGAGGTATAAGGTCCCCAGTAACAGGCTTGATACTTGTTACTTTGAAGTGTACTGTTGGGCTTGGTTCCTGAAACGTGAAGTGAGTTGTTTGCTTGGCTGTATATGTTACTTTTATGAAGGTCAGGATCCTATAGTCACCACTGTTTTATGAGGACAGGGTAGAAGAGAACTTATTTGAAAAAAGTATTTGTAAATTGAACAGGCAAAGAATGAGAATATTTTTTTAAAAAAGGCAGAGAATTGGTGCTGTGAGTATTGTAAGTGGTACACGATAGTTTAATTAATCAGAAGCTTGTGGGATTCGTATTTCGACGATGAGCTTTCTATTGCAGTACTGTGAGGGCTTGTTCTTGGTGTTGTGCTGTATGTTGCCACCCTTTATTATGGGTTAAATCTGGACCTGGGCCAGAATGCTCTCCTCCAGCTTCATATTTTCATAGGACTTACGTACTTGCCTCTGAATGTGGCTTTTAGGACAGCAATCTTATGCAATTTAGTAAAAGATTCTGTTGGATACTGTAAGGCCTTGAATTTTGGGAACTCACCTCCCAAGAGGATAGTGCCTGCAGATGTGGGTCTTTTCATCTACCCAATGAGCAAATGGTGTGATTTAAGGCAGAGGGGAAGATGTACCTGTGTAAGCACAGGTCGTGTTGGAGTGGAAGGCTGTAGCTGATAGACTTGTCATTGCAAACATGAGAAACAGCCTTCCTTAAACATCAGCAAAGTGACGGGGAATACTGGAATGGTTCACAGAGTCTTTCTGACATTAAGATGCAAAGTGCAGAAATAAAACTGACAAAACTTGATAAAATGGAAAATGAGATTCAACCATGTTTGATCCGTTGTGAGAAGCTGACACAGATATCCAGTTTTAAAGCAGCATTTGGTGCTGACAGTCAGGTGACTAGTGCTGACTTACCACTAAAAGAAACTGAAACCCTGTATTTAAAAAAGATCCTATTCCTTTGCATTCTTTCTTTGTGCCTCCAGCTCACGTTGGCAATATAAAATAGGCACATGCCCCTAAAGGGCAACGTGTGTGCCAGAATGCTGGCAAGTGGATAAAAAAATACAGGGTTTTATGGGACCTCTGTTGATAAAAGAAAGGTGCTGTTTCCACAGGCTTAACTGTAGTGCATCCCAAACAAACCATCACTAGATTGAAGTTAAGGTGAATCTAATGAGCTTTGAGGGTAAGACTGAAAAAGCAATGTCTTGATATTTGCCAGAGGAGCTGACTGTAAAACTGCATGAATACGCTGGCTAATCATTTTTGAAGCACACTTGTCTGTGATTTAGCTCAGTGCCAGATGGGCAGGCTGTTCCAGATCAGATTTGTCATGAAGGCCGGGTGATGGGGCTGGGTGAGCTCCAGCATGTGCTGCAACTCACAGATCAGCAACAATGCAGAAAGTGAGCAAGGGCAAAGGGCCCTGGAGGATCAATGCATTGTATTTGTCATACTTGGTTTTATGCTGCCAAAGTGACAAGTCAATTTAAAGTTAAGGGAGAACAAGGGTTATTGTGTTGTAGTGAGGAAAAGGCAATCCAAAACTGTTTTATACATACAAATGCTCTTGCTGTGACCATTTTTAATAGGAATGTAAGGGTACAGGAGCACAGGCTTATAGGAGTTGAATTTGAAGGATCGCTGTTGAAACGTAGTTTACCTTCATGATACTGTGACCTGGAATACTTCTCCCTAAGTGCTTTGTTGCAGATAACCCTCCAGCAAGTAAGTGTTTTCCATGTCTCAGTGTCAATCCAGACACTTCTGCTACATCAGCAACTGTCACAGATTTATAAAAATAATTAATATCTGTTTGCATGAATATTCTACATGCTATTTACAAGTGATAGTCAGCTGTCTCTATTGCTGTTTGCCCCATAATTGCAATGGGAAAAATAAGACTGGAAAATCTGGTACCTGACTAGCTTGCTGGTAATCTTTGTAACATTCTGCCAGTACCTTTTAGATGTCACTGCAATAACTGGGATAAACAGAGCTGAGGTCACGCTGGGGCTGGCAGTCCACGGAGAAGCAATTGCTCATTTGAAATGCCTTGTCCTTCAGTACTGAAACTGTAGTTCCAAAAATAAAAAGGTTTTGCAGAGCAGTGTTTTCTGTATTAGCTTTGGTGTTACTTCTTGTTATAATATACAGCAGCTCCTGGACTTGTTGAAAATGTGGTGAGCTTGTCCGTGCCCTGAAAAACATCCTATCCAGATAGACACAACAGATAAAGGGTATTATTATTACTATAACAATTTACAGAAGGGGCTCTGGATTACAACACAGATCTCCTAACCGCTAAGCAAATTACTCAATTTATTTCATTAATTTTTAACAACTTTCTGGTATAAAATTACCTTGCAATGTTTACTTAAGCAAATACTACATGAGGGTTTTTTCAGACAAAGCTGTTTTATCTACTTTCCATTGAGAATGTGTCTAAAATGTTCTTTTCAAACATCTCTTGTTATCAGTGCTTTCCCCTAACTCAGGTATTTTAAAGAAATTGGATGACATTTCATATATAAGGCAAATTGTGTATTAGCAATAAGAGAGAGAGAATAGCTCTTAGTTACCTGTGGGGTGATTACAAGCGTGTCTTGAAGGTTTCTGCTTTATGTGCAATATTAGGCTTTTAATTACAGAGGCAAATATGCACTGTACAAAATAGAATTACATAAGTTTCTAATAGACCAGGGCCTGTTTTTATCTTTATGCTTTCCATGACAAATAATACAGAAATGTTTAAGAAAGTAGGGTTATGTACTTTTGAGCTCTGTTGGCAAATTGCAGCTCTGTTGCATTTGCTCAATAAAAGTGTCGAAAGTTTTCACTGATGGGCTTGCATAGGGAAAATCTATGTTATGGAGCAGAGTCAATGCAAAGGTAGGAAACAGTTGAGGTGCACTCAAGGAGCAGTTTATCTGATGGAAATGTAAGATCTCAGTGAAGCAGAGGAACGTGGAACACAAACTAGCTGTGGATAATTCTCTGGGCTTTGATCTACTGACTATTGAATCTATTTGGAAATGTTTTCCAGTGTTGAGGGTGCTTTTGCTGTCAATACAGTGCCCTTTGATGGAGTTCAGTAGGATGATTTGTATACATAAAAACAGAATTCAGCTCTTTGTTTTCTGAAGCTAAGCCAGTAATTTTTGGGGTTTTCTAAATTAAGTTGTTTTAGGTCAGTGGCTAGAGTCACCTGCTAAAATCACGAGTCCTCTGAGATGTTATTTTAGTAATAAAAACATTTGGGGACAATGGTGTTTGAAATTAGGACAGAAAATTTGTTTCCTTGTTGAATTGTTTTCTTGGCAAAATATTGAACAGATATTTCTTGGTAAAATACATTTATTAACTTGCTGAAACTAAAAGGAAGAGTTTCTGCTGAGGCTTTTCAATGGGAGTTATATTCCAGTGAATTCCCAAGCTAGAAAATGTTTTTTGAAATATAATAGTGATTGAAGCACCTGTTTTTGTAATTTTCTGAATGAACTCTGGTGAATTTTTGTTTTGAGTTGTTTCAAGTGTCAGCCTATGTTTATTAGACAGGAATGTTGTCAAATCCAAATTGGAACATTAAACACTTAACACATGAAAATAGAGAAGATGTGGGAGAAATAGCTGTAGAAGCTGAGGAGAAAATCACAGGCAGAGTGATGTGGAAGCTCTGTGACACAGGGAACATGAGGTGGCTTTTGACGTCTTTTTGGCTCACTGATGATGGCTTGGTCATAAAAAAAAAAAAAATTAACAGTAAACCAAATAGTCCAATGAAACTTTGCTTGTTTAAATATCATCCCTTTGCAGTACTTGAGTCCTGAGTTTGAGGCTCACATGCAGCTGAATGCAGAAGAGGGAAAGGCAGAGATGAGTCTGATTTGAAGTCTCAGTATTGAGAGAGGAAAGACCTGCATTACGAGCAAAATGTATAGTTGATTAAAACAATTCTTAATGCTGATTATACACTTGATGAAATCAAGTTTTCATCTGACTCTATCCCTTTAAATTGATCCTGAGAAAGAAAGGAGCTTTGAGTGTGCGATTATAAAGACAAGTTTTTCAGCAGTAACAGAAGATGTCAAAGCAATGCCCAAAGAGTCTTCAGAAAGGAGTGAGAACTTGGTAGATTTTTTTTTTTCTATCACTCATTCCCAAGACCTCACCATCACTCACCTTAAATCAAAAATCAAAGCAATAACTCCCTCCTTCTGAAAGGAATCTGCAGCCAAGGCCGAAAATGTGTATAAGTGTGTCAGGGATTAGATCTGTTTACTGTCCCATTTGAATACTGCTGAAATGATGGCTTTGTTAGATTGCATGGTTAAAACTTCAAACATTTTTGCTAGCTGCATCAAAATAGTAAGAAACAAATCACTTTTGACACTCTGTTCTGAAAAAATGGTGTGTGTCACAAACTGTAAGTAAAACATCTGTCAGAATGATACGATACTTTTACTAAATGGTGTGTGGACTGTTAAACTACTTATGCCTGATCTGCAAGGGGGAATCTCCAGCCTGAAACCCACTGTTCCTTCTCTTGACAACTTTCAATAGGAAGAGTTCTGGTTGCTGAGATCCTGAGCTCTTGGCTATTTATGCTTAAAAGTGAACTGAAAATGGACTTTCTCATCACCATAATCAGTGTTTTCAGGCAAGGTTCACAGAAAGGCTGGTGGGAACTGTCCCCTGACTTAATGTTTGATGGAAAAATCTTCATTTAGTTTGTTGTTCACTACAGGTCTGTTCCTTTAGATTTGAGATTCCTCTGCTAACTCAGGCTCTGATGAATCGGGAAACTTAATTGATACAAAACAGGGAGAAGTAAGAGGCATGTGGTGTGTGGGTTCTATAAAACGTGCCTCCTACATTTTCAAGTGTTTAAGTATGTCCTTAACTCTAAGCACCTGAGCCCTGGTGGTGCCAGCATGGTGGCCCATGCCCTCCTTGTTTGCAGGACAGGGATCATAGGACTGCTTTCTTTTTTTTTTTCTTCCCTAATTTATTTTATGTTGCTCCAAAATATATAGCAACCCAGACTTGTTTCTCTAAGTGCATGAAGGTGTCTCTTCCTGCATGAATAGGACCTTCTGCTTGTCTAAGGTGAGCACAGAATATTTGACCCAGAAGTCTGTAAGCATCACCTTCAAGAGGAAGAGCTTTCAAATCCCTGAGTTGTGCAAGTTTCGAGCGTTTGGAGAAAAGTGGGGCATCTCTCTGATGCTTTCAAATCGCATGGGGCAATCACTTGCATTTGAATTTGGTGTCAACAATGCAGGCTGTGCCTCTGCAGCATGAAGTCAGTCAGATTATGTACCCTCTGCTGTGTTCAAGTGCTGTGCCAGGCAGGGGAGTCTCAGAGGGCTTGCCTGCTCTGAGAAATGCAGCACATTTAAAGACACACACCATCTCCAGAAAAGGCTGCACGTTCACTCAGCACAGAGAGAACAGCGAGAGACCAGCCCTGCACATCACTCCAGGGTTGTACCATGCCTTGCTCATCACCAGGCTGCAGCCTGAATGCAGTTTGGGACACTGATCCAGAGCCACCTTCTGATGGAATTAGCTTGACAGGAGCCAAGTGAGTGGCACTTGGCTGATACAGTGTCCATCACATATGTGCATGATGGACTACAGGGTATGGTCCCTGATGTGGAATTTTACTTTATTTTTTCATTCTTAGTTTTTGTCCTAGAGAGTTCTCAGTGTAGTGAGATACCTGACAGATGGATTTCCAGAACTTTGTGAAGAAATAAGTTAACCTGAACACTTGTACTTCAGCCTGACTCCACTTACTACCCAGCAGACCTCTGCTTAAGCTGCTTGTTGAAAACTAAACTCAAAAAAGTTCAAGTCTCTTACATCCAAAAGAGGTGAAGTCCAAAAGCACTCATTTTAAACATGTAGCCTCTTTAATCATAGGAATTTGTCCTGGCTCTGAGAAAACAGGTGTAAACAAGGCTCATACTGTTATCTTCTCTGTTTGGTCACATATACAGCTTTCCTAACATGGTTTCCTAAAGCCAAACAAGCATGAAGGGAGTTTCATGGAGATGGTGTTTAGTGCAAAACTCTGGCTAATAGCTCATTAGACTTCTTTAATGACAAGGCCTTGATTTAGGCCTCTAGTTATTTCCTGTTGTGCCAGCCACACTTCGTGTTGTCCCATAGAAAAAGCAATTGGTCATGTGAATGTTGATATGGGATTTGTACCTGGATGTGCACTGTAACACTTCAGTGCAACAGTCTTTGTTGAACCTGTGCCTACTGTAAACATTCATCTTGCTTTATGCTTGGAGCATGAATGTGAATGTATAGAAAGGTTTTATTTTTTTTTAATACTTTTGTTCATTTTCTCTTGGGTCCTGCTTCTCCAGAGAGAATTTGAGAGCATGTTGTACACACCCTGGGTGTTGTCACTGTCTCACACAAAGGTACAGTCACAGAAACCCATTTGCTCAGGACATGGGATGTGCTGCCATTCTTGCACAAGCTCAGTCCTGCAGCAGTAACCTCAGGGCTGACTCTGCCCTTGCAGCATTCAAGTGTATTCACTGCATTACACAGCAGTAAAATTGGTTATAGAAACTGTTGCCAAGTCCCAAATAAGATTTTTCCCTGAAAGTGCCATGTTAATGTGTCTGCTCCTAATAGCTGTAAAAGGGTTCCTGGAAAACCAGCTGTGGCGGTTTATGCTGTTACTGTCCTGCCTCTATTTGCTGCTGTTCCACGGTGGGACTCCGATATCCTTTGCTGGTCCCTGTAGCTGCAACTCTCATTTCATTTTCAGATGTGGCTGAGACATTTCCACAGAAACTTTTCAGGGAACATCTGCCTGAGTGGTGAAATTTGCAGCTTAAGGGTTGAAGTATAGCAGTGTCTGAAGCCATGAAAACAGCATCTTGCATAGGGAGTACAGGGAAAATATAGCAGTGGGTGTCACTGTCATACAATCAGTGTGAGTGTGTATATTGTTAAGTGTATATTTGTGCTGTCTCTTAGCTTAAGTAGCTGTGCAGACTGCAGAGGCTAAGTTAGCTATAATCTGAAAAATTTCTAAGACCTAGCAAACAAACAAAACGCAGTGAAATATATGTTGGACTGTAATTGGATCTGCCCTGCAGCAGATCAGACATACATTCCAGACAGGTGTTTGTCCCAGCCATTAAAAGAATTGTAAAATTAATGTAAAAAGCAGTGTGTTCACTGTAGTATCTCTCCTGTTACCACAGAACAGCTGTGCTTTCAGAAAAATGCACAGCGTAGTATGAAGTCAGCATTTAAGTACATTTATTTACTCGACAATGATTAGGAAAAACAGCTGGGTTGTTCTTTTCTGGCTTCTTTTGTTTTGCTTTGTTTGAGGGCATTTTATGGCAAGAACATTTAGAAGCAGAAAGTTAGGAAATCGGAGATTTTCAGACTGTCTGTGCTTACTGAATTCTTTATCAGATGGATATCTTTATCTGGCTTAAGAGGAGCAGTAAAATTTACCCTGGGCTTGCCAAACTGGGGTAGCAGATCTGTGATACTTCTCTGGAACAGGAAGCATGTCTCTCCTGCACAGGCTCTGAGGGAAGCAGGTGTATGTGAATCACAGGACTTTGGCTACCTGTAGGTGAGGATCTCCCAGGGCTCTGTGTGGTATGGACATATTCAAGAAGCTCATGTGTTAAAGAATAAGCCTTCTGAAGGAATTTCTTTTCTCTTCTGCCAGATATTTAAATCTGATAACCAATATTGCTTGAAATGCTAATTCTCTGATTAGATGAGTTCTTCGGCCTCAAACAGATGAGGTTTACCAAATGCTGCATTAGAAGGTGCTGGGATCCACCATGCATACAGGACTTTGAATGACACAGGCTGTTAGCATGTTTCACAGTCTCTGTAAGCAGTTGAGATAAGGTCTTTGATTCTGATGTCCAGTTTTCCTTTGGACCACGGTTTTGGATCTAAGCAGGGTAATGGTTCACTGTCAGTTCTCCCCTGTTCCAGGACCCAGGGGTCTCAGACCTGCCTGTATGCCATCTCCAGTGTCTCAGGAACAGTCTGGTCAGGAATGCTTGACCGTGTACTTGACTGCTGTACTAATTTATAAACATGTGCTGAAGAGTAGTTGTGTCCTGGGCCACTCTGGGTGGAGAATAAATTTTTAACATGCACATAAGTATGGCATTATTTTACTGCTAGTGGCATATGCACTTTGGTGTTTACAAACTAAATGGTCAGAGAAACAAAACTGGTATCTAAGGATGTTCTTCAGAAACCATCATGCTCCATAATATTTACATTCAGTTGTCAGTTGTAATTGTTAGCAGTAACACATCATATTAGGAAAGGGGGAAGTTAAATCCTGTCTTATAAGATATGCTGTAGGTGTTACTCTGAGCACTCTTTCTTTTCACAGTCTTGAGAATTGTTTTTCCATCCCCATTCTGGAAGGCCAAAATGAAAATCCTACTTTAGTTGTATTTTGAGTTCCTTTTCAGGAGTTAAAACCATTTCAAACATGACTGCAGAGTATGGATAGATCAGGAAACAGTTTTGGGTGGGATTTTGCAATTGCACCTCCTCAGAGACCTATTGACATAGCTCTGCTGGCAGAAAGCAGAATCAAAGCTCTGGGCACCTGCAAACTCACCCTTCTTTGGGATGCTGTCTTGTAACTTAGTGCACATGGGAGGCAGATCTGTGTGAACCATTAAAATAACATTTATGTCATGGTTTAATTTAGTTGTTTAATTTAGGCTTGTGTATATAAATCACAGGAGTTGAGCTTAATGGAGCAGTAACACAATCACATTGAAATGGGGCAGGAGAGAGGAATGATCAACATGACATGATTTCTTTATACAAATAGCATATTTGAGAAGTATAATGCTGAGTTGAACATGGCAGGCTCAGTTGAAGTCGCCTGTGGTGAGGCTGGGGGAACACAACAATGGCCCTTTCAAGCTACCTGCAGGATTAGCTGCCTTCTATAAGGTCTTTCTGTGCCAGCAGAAACTCTTCCTCCCTGTGTTTGAGGTGGCTGGCCTGCAGCTGTGCTGTGGATGGCAGCCATGCACTGCTGCAGTAAGTAATACCTGAGCAGCAACAGCATACCGAAACTGCAGAAAGAGATTTGCTTTGGCTGGAGAATTACTCCTGTGATAAACTTACTGCTCCTGCAGACAGATGAAGAAGGGTGCCTGATGTCCAACAGTAGCCTCTCAAAACTGTCACCACTCCTGTCATTTCTCAGATGCCAGTGTTACAAAGACTGTGACTCCTAGGGGAAAGATGAAGTACCGTATCTTAATAATTTCTCTCCCCTCCATCTTTTTTATATTTCAACTGTCAAAGGAATTTTTTTCAGGAAAGAAAGAAAAAGTGGTCTGGGGCACTGTTCCCACTTCTGCTTCAGATTTCCCATATGACTATGGATAGTAGATTGTGCTTTTCTGTACCTCAGTTTCCTCTCCATTAAAGTAGAATAGGCACAATTTCAAACTCATTCATGTAATTGTTCCACTTGAGTGTAGAGACAAGATCTGCCGATACACAGCTACCAAAAGATTCAGAAAATTGTAGGGGTTGGTTTTGAAAGATGTCAGTGCCACCCAGCCAAGTTTGTGAGTTTAGGCACCTTACTTGGTCTCATGTTTTAGAAAACTTAATTGGGAACCCTGCAGCAGAGTGCCTGAGTGCCATGGAGACTTCAGCTCTAGGGTCTTTCATGTCCAAACAGATTTTGAAATGGGGACTTGTATTCCTTATTTGCAGAACAGATTTTTAAAATGCTGCTAAGTCATAATGTTTCTGTTGTTGTTGTTGTTTGTCTGTTTTGTCTAATTAGACTCTAGCAAAACAATTGCAATCTCTTTTACATTGTGTTTGTGCTGTGCTGGATTGACATAGCCCTGAGTTTAGTTCTCCTGTAGATGCAAATCCCACAAAAATAACAGTAGTTTTACTAATGAGGAAAACTATGTGAAGCCAGGATTCATGCTAAATTAGTATCCATTAATGGCTCAGATCTATAATGAAAGTTTCCTTGCTCTCTGTTGTGTGTCTCAATTCATTACTGAGTGGTCCATAATATTTTATTAGCAACATTTATTTTTTTTTTTCTGGAACTGTTCCCCAAAAGTGCATGCTTTCCCATAACATCAGAATGGCACTGTTTGCTTTCACTATTGTACAGAAATGTCTTTCTTTTGGACTTGGATAGACTTGGAAATGGTGAATTGCTGGAGACTAATGGAGCCCATGTTTCAAAGCTTTGTCTGGGTCCTTGGTAGGCAAAAAGAATATCTTGTCTCTGTTCTAATCAGTCCTCATTATAAAGAAAAGTACTCCAGCTCCATGTTCTAGGGAAACTCTCACCTTTACTCAGAGAGGGAGTGGACAACAAGTACCATCCCGTTATGCTTCTGCAGGTGATGCCTAAACCCTGCAAAAGGCTTTCAAAACAACTTTAGTGGAGATAGGTAGGTAGATAGATATATAGAGTAGTTCCTTTATTAGAAGCTTCTAAGGTGCACCCATGTCAGCCAGATGTTACAGTTTTTTTATAACTTTAAGTAATTAACATATTTGATAATTATAACCAACCCACAATATCATTTTCCCCTGGTGCCCACCCTCAGAACTCCTCAGAAGTGCCCCTTGGAGCCCCTCCCAGGGCTCTGAGCTGACTTTCCTGTTTTGACTACAAGCTATCTTATTGTCTTAGTTGGAGTTCTTGCAGGTGTTCTTCAAAACAGCATGTCCCTGGTAATGTGTGTCTAACAGAATTTCAGGAATGTGTGAGAAAGTGTTCAGTAACTTCTAAACACCACCTAAGATGTCAGAAACTTAGGAAAACTCTTTTAACTTACATAACTCTACGAAAATCTACAAAATGCACATTGAAATCCTTGGATATCACAGGAGAAAAGTGAATGGGGTAAAAAGGAAAGATGAGGCAGAGGATATTTGTGCTCTGAAACTGGATAGTGTACCTATTGACAGGTATTTATTTTGGTGGCCTTCAGGGACAGCAGAAGAAAGGCTAAAATTGTTTTAAGGAGACCCCATACTTAAGAGTTGAGTGAATGGGAACTACATTAATTTGAATGTGAGCAAACCTACTTACATTCCTATCCCTTTTCTAATTTGTTGCATTGGAATCTTTTTCAGATCTGCTCCTCCTTCACCCTGTCAAATAGCCCCCATTTATGCATTTATTTATTCTTGACATACTTTTAGGAAGAAAAAGGAAGGATTCGCTCCCCCCAGTGGAGGCCATCTGCTCTTTTCTTATTGAGAGGGAAAACCCCCTACAATTAGTGTCTTGTTCATCTTTTTGTTTTACCCAAAAAAGAGAGGGACAGAAAGAGAGAGAACTATTATGCAAATACTCTGCAATTTGGTTTCAAATATTCTTTGTGCTGTGATGAGCAATTTCCTTTAAAACAAACGCAGCCTACTTGCCAGACCCCTTTTTTGTTTTTTTTTTTTTTTTGCCTTAATATAGGGGAGGGGAAAAAAAACTATCCAACTTTCATCAACTGGGAGTATGCTATGTTCCTCAGATAACATCAACCCCTTTCCCTTCCTGACAACCCAGCTTGGTAGCTGAAAACTTATGGTCTGGAAAAGACATAGTCTAGAAGAAAGAAAGAAATACTATTTCCTGTTACCTGTGTGAAAAGCTGAAGTGTAGAAAACCCCAAAATTACTCATCCAAGATGTGTTGAAAGAGGAGCTGAGCTTAGAGGCTCAGATTTTGAAAGCTGCTGCTTCTTCCTGTGGTGATTTACTCGTGGATCAGGAGGCAGGGAGGAGTGCTACTGCACCTGGGCTGCTACTGCATTGTCACAAGCCCTGGGTTAGGCTATTGCTGTGCAGCAGTCATTGAGATGGCAACACGGTCATATCCTGCTGACTTTCAGGAGGACCTGAGAGCATCAGACACATATGAAAAGCCCACCTTTGCAGGTTGAACTCTGGGAAAGCATCAATCAACATGTAAATGTTACATGCCTAAGTCTATAAACACTGAGCATAAATTCTCTGATTTGGCACAGTTTCATCCAATACTTTGTGAAATAAGCCTTAACTGACCATCTTGCTATACATGAGAGGCATAGTTTGCTCACCTAGTATGAAGCTAATGCCTAATGGACTGACCACAAGTATTCAAGAAGCAAAATTATGGGAAATAAAACAAGCCCAAAGAGACTTTTAAGCAAATTCAAGTGTGTCACACTTACACCTTTGTTTCTGTGGCTGTAACAGGACAGGGAATGTAGGGAAGTGGAGAATTTTAGATCTGAGCCATGACTGTGCATGGCTCAGATAATCTGTGCAGATAGTCTGATTCTGTTGTTTGGGACTCAGTACACCAAGTGTCCATTACATCAGGCTGGATGTTCCCCAGGTATGCCTAGCATTGGACAGACAGCACAGGAGTTCATGGTGCTTGGGGGACACTGATGCTCTTATGATGCTCAATGGGAAATGTCTTTAAGTTACTGGAGTAACTGGGTCACTTTTATGGTTACAGGAAGCTCTTATCATGGCCAGCATGGATCACCCACACCTGGTGAGACTCCTAGGTGTCTGCTTGAGCCCAACTATTCAGCTGGTCACTCAGCTGATGCCTCACGGTTGCCTGCTGGATTATGTTCACGAACATAAGGATAATATTGGTTCCCAGCTTCTGCTGAACTGGTGTGTCCAAATAGCCAAGGTACGTAGTTCATGCTCTTCTTTTCTTTTTGACATTTTCGTAACTAACTTTATAAAATGACTGCTATTTTTGTTTGTGTTGGGTTTTCTTCAGGGCTGTTTTTGTTTTCAACAAGGCTGGGTAGTTCTGAAACATGCTATTTTGGCTACTTACAGTATTATAGATTACTTGTCAATATATAAACCAACGTGTTTTTCTTTACTGTCTTTCCAACTTAGTGTTATTACGAGGGCATCTTTCCAGGTGATGAGGGAAGAAGCCCTCCCATGTGACATTTGGGGGGGTCTTTTTCTGGGTGATTTTTCAGCCTCTTTTGTTATTCGCTTTTCACACATACTGATTTAACGTGATGGTAGTTTTCAACCTTTCTGAATCTGCATTGCCAGTAAATTCTGATATGCTCTCAATTGTCTGCCCCCACACTGCCAGGAAGATAAATATTCACTTCATGTCAGTCCTTGGGGAACCATTGTGGTTCTGCTGTGTTTAAGACTATCACAACAGCTGAGGCTAGATGGTAATACTGTTAGTCTCTGTATGATGGGAAGTCTCAAGGGCTGGATCCCACTTTTCCTGCCATGGTATAATGCTCTCTGCCTTCCTGGGGATTTTTAGGAGCAAGAGTGAAGCCTTTATCATTCAGATGCAGGCTGCCCTTCAGCTGAGGTGGGACAGAGCCCAAACATGTTTGGATGACAAACATAACCCTATCATAGCACAATGTTTTGGCTGTGTTTTTAGGTATGTTTAGGTATTCAGTGTTGTACTAAGGGCAAGTTATTGATAATTGGTAGCAAAGAGTAACAAGATTGAGGAGTGTAGAAGGCCATAGTTTTTATCCGTTTTAAAGGCACTTTTGTGCAACCAGGGTTATTTACGATGATGTTACTATGAATGAGAATCTGGAGCCTGCTTTTTACTTGGAGTTATTTTGAAGCTATTTAAAGTTTTAGATTATTTTGGTGAAAATGCTTGTTACAAACATAATGCCATCTTGCATTGAATCTGCAGCCTTAAGTGAATTTGCTACAACATCTTACAAAATCTTAATTCAATTTGTAATGTTTTAGCACTGAAGAGAGACCTGGAGATTCAGCAATTTTGCTGGATTGAATATCAGGCATCAAGTAAATATTCGCATCTTTTAAAAATTAAGTTCAAAGTATGTTCTTACAAAAGTAAGAAAATTTAGAAATTCAGCTAGCCCTGAGTTTTTGTTCAAGGAGAGGACGACTTTGAGGTTCATTAACAGGGACTGTTTTCTTTCTAAGATCAGATCTGTTGCCAAACCTTCCTGAAGGTAGCAGTAGATGAAGCAACTGTAATGCTGGGTAGAGGAGTTGGCCCATAAAAGAGGTGGGGGGAATGCAAACCTCCCAATCTGATGTTGCAGCATTTTGTAGACATGTTAACATCTCATGCTGTGGTGGTAAAGCAGCCAGAGCTGCCTCGAGTATCGGAACACACCGTATCTGAAAATTTGCAAAAGTTTATTTGGGGCTGTTACCAGACCAAGGAAGGTGGGAGAGAAAATACATATTCCTGTTTGAGTCCTTCCTCTCAACACAACCTCCTTCCCATCTGTTCTCCACTCTTTTGATTGATAGTGAAGTAGATAGCCTAATCCATACTAGAGACTTAGCTCACAGATCCAGCAAAGTCTGTGGAAGGCAGGTTATGGCTTTCCCATGGTGATTCCTATCAAAGTGAAACGGGTTCTAAATGATTTCTATTGAAAATGGTTTCAGATTAATGCAGGGATTGGATTTAGGTACACTCTTTGGAAAATCGTTACCTGATGGTTGTCTTGATCACCCTATGATGTGGAAGGAGAATATTAAGTATTACAAATATTTGAGTTCTGAGGTGGTGGGTAACCAAGCAGTGCAAAGAAGTGAGGTCATACATGTAATATTAACTGATGAAGTGTCAGGAAGAGAAAGCAAGTTTCTTTGCAATAAAAGGTGGCCTATTATTGAGGGAGTTTAGTGAAGTTTAGTTAATTTATTGAAATTTGCTTAAATTTATCTTTTTCTGCATCACAGTAATCCTAGGGCTAATTTTGCCTTGGCCTCAGTTTGCAGCATGAAGCTCGTCCACCTGGCTACTCATAAAGGGAACAGCAGCAAGGGAATGTTTTCCTGGAAAAGTGCAGTACTTGGTCCATACAGCTGACTCATTAGCTCTAGCCTCCCCCAGTTAGTCTGGAGTATTTCCTCCTCAGTGTTTCTTAGGGGATGGCTTGTTCTGATTGAGCAGGTCACCACAGGCAGTGCTTCTATGCCAGGCCACTATGGTGCAATCCTGTCGCAGAAGTAGACGCCAAAGAATAAAAATCTACCTCTAAGTCTTATTTTCTTCTTGTCTTTGGAGTCCTTGTGCGTTATGCATTGAAAGTCTTTGCTGTCAGGTTGCATTCATGCATAAAGATATATAGTCTCCTAAATAACAATTAAGATGTCAACTAAGAGACTAAAGAGAGGGACATAAGAGTCTGTGCACACCACATAATGTGTAAGACTAATGCAAATTCTGCACACAATTTTCAGCATTGCATTGTGCTTTATAGTGGGATACATGAATGCCTGTTCTCTGGCTGTCTGACAGACTGTAACATTGACTGGGGTTAGAAGACATGCACAAGAAAATGTTTCAGAGCTGGTAGGAAGAATAATCTTTGAGATCCTCAGACAGGGAGGCTCCTTATCCCAAAAGGTGGGATAAAAGTAATACTTGTTTTCCATTCATCTGTCCTATTTAACAGTGACTAGGAATCAGTCAGCAGCTTGTAAACAGGAAAAATTCAGTTTGCTTGGAAACAGAGTGGTCTCCAGAGGAATGAGTGGAGAAGGCGGCTGTTACATCAAGCACAAGTTCCCATTCACTGTCAGAGAGGTCTGTGTATTCCTCTGTGCTCACGTTTCAGGCTCTGCTATATGGCTTGAGAATGTCTTTCCACATCTTGCTTTTCTAGTCATTTGGGAATGACTAGTTGTGTCTTTCTGAAAGACACCAAAAACATGATTACGTATGTAATAAGAGGCAAAAATGATCTGTGATTTCCCAGTCCTATTCTCTGCTCCGTGGAGCAGCTTCTGGTATCTTTTGTTAGAAACATCCTTCTACCTTCACCTTCCCTGCTTTTATGGTGAGAATTTTCCCCAACAAGAAGAGGACTGAAGGAAATACTTCCAAATGTGAAGTTCAGGCTGATTTTTACGAATTGTTGAAAATCAAGTTGCTGCTGCAATACAGTTCCTCCCTAACTGCGCTTTCCTCCATCTGCCAATGTGCAGGCATTTATTTATCAAAGTCATTGCTTCAGAGTTCACTTGTTCTGCCAGGCTGTTTATTTCCATATGTCTCTAATTCTGTACAACTAGATGCAGGAACTAGTTAGGTGCTATTCCTGGTTGCCAATCTGCATATGGTTCTAGAGATCACTTCTGAAGTTTGACAACAGGACAGTTTTTATTTACTGCCAATTGGGAAAAGCTTGTGTGCCTTTTTTTTTGTTGTTTTTTTTTGTTTTGCTTATACAGATTGTATTGAATTTATTCTGATGTTATATAATTGTGTTCTCCTTCCAGAAGCTTTAGTTTCTTATTTTATGCATGAAAGCTTAAAAATAGAGTAGCCCCCAAGCATTCTGCATAAAACATGGTTGTTAGACAGCAGCTGTGTCTAAGGGGTTCTTCCCTTCTGCTTTGCAGATACACAAGGCATTTCTTTGTGTCTCACTTCGATGTGAACTGTCTTGCTTAGGAACTGAAAGTTTAACCTTTTAGCTCTGAGATCAGCACAGCAGTTTGATGTGGAGTTTGATGTCCAGCGAAGGAGTAAACTGTGCTCACATATCAAGATACTTTGTAGGGTGGGAACATGAGTGACAACCTTGGTGACCTTAGGGTATGGAAGGGTGGAGCAACACTTAATGAACATCCTAGTGTTGGCTACTTGAGAAACAGGTTGAGAATCAAATTCTGTAAGGATGGCAAAATTCTTGGTAGGTGAATTTATGTCTTTCTCAGCAACTGTATGAG
Source organism: Scytalopus superciliaris (assembly GCA_013400415.1). NCBI lineage: Eukaryota > Metazoa > Chordata > Aves > Passeriformes > Rhinocryptidae > Scytalopus > Scytalopus superciliaris. Next base: position 302,299 of record VXBX01000798.1, on the reverse strand, counting down.
ATACATATAAATCTCAAAGACTGAACAAACAAAAGGTGCTGTGTGTGTTGATATTTCAGTGTGTTCAATTTCTCTCTGCAAGGGCTGCCCAAACTCAGCCACTCACATAGCTTGGAGGTGTGGGTGTGAGGATGTTCTTACAGAAATGGGTTGAAGCAGTGAAAAAACATCTTGAGGTTTCAGTCAGTGCTCTCTGCCACTGGCTGAGGTTAACTAAGGCACCTGTATTTGAGCCTGTGTCCTCTCTCTGATACTCTAGTGGAAAATAAGCCTGAGTTCTCTGGAATTATTGTGCACCTTTGTGCTGTGCCACATGTGCTCTGTCTCTTTCAAGAGCATCTAGAAATGGCAGTTTTGTTTCTGTACTGTTGCATACAACACTTGTAACTTCAATGCGGACCTGGGCATCATATCTACTGTTTTTGCTGGGGATTTTTCTCTTACAATTATGGTTTCATTCCACTGCTGTTGATTTGCATTACATCAGTTTTGCTGAGCAATGTTCAAATGCAGAGGAACTTCTCCTCCCCCAAAGAAGTCAAGGCAGAGGAAGAGTCAGGAAGCAATATTTCCAAAACAAAGCAGCTTGTCTACCATCATCTGGCCTTGGATGAGAGCTCAACTTTGTTGGGTCTAAGCTGGTGCCCCATTCTGTTCTGCCCTATATCCCCCAGGGGCTTCCAGACCTGTTTTTTTGTGTTCTGAACTATAATAATTCTTTGACATCCCCTCAGAATACTAACAAGGTAAAGCAGAAGTAGGTTGATACAGTGGAATGTCACGGAACGAAAATCAAGTACTTCAGGGGATTACTTTTTATACTTTTTCAATATAAAAGAATTCTCAAATTACCTCAACTAAAGCCCTGCACAGCATTGGTTATCCAGCTATGCAGGAAAACAATGTTTGAAAACACTCTAGGAAAGAAAAAGAGGGGAACTTGGGGATTGAATTTTAATGAAGCGGATGCACATCTTCAAGACTGCTGAGTATTCCAGCACACTTGGAGTCTTTGCTCTTTCTAAGGATTCCCTGCCAGAAGTACAGATCTGGAGCTGGAAGCCTCCAGGAGCTATCAAGCCAAAGGCTCTTGCAAAGCCTCCTTGCTGCTTCTTTCTGGCACCCTGTTACCTGTCCTGTTCAGCTCATTCAGGCTCCAGGGCTCTGTGCCCTTCTGCGGTTCTCTTGGCAAAGCAGAGCTTGTCTGCTGCCTGCTCCAGAAGCCTCTTCCCATGCCAGGCTTTTTGGAAAGGTGTATTCATTACTGCCCAAGGCAATGCTTCTCAACTGGATGTAAGCTCACAGGCTATGTGAAATTCAAAGGATTGTTGTTGATTTACGTAACTGAGAAGCTGATCCAGAAGCTGGTACAGCACTTACCTCACATCCTAAATTCCATGAGTTTCAGCCTGCACTCCTTATGTCTGGAGTGAGGGACGCTCTAAGCAGGGAGGGCCCAAGGCAAGTGAGGTGGGACTGTGAGGTGAGGAGCCTTTCTTCTCCATCAAGACTTGATGGATTAGGAATGACTTGATAGAGACAGCTTTTGTTACTCTACTACAGATGGGACAGGAGAGAAGCTGTGTGAAATGAGAGGAACCGGGGTAACTGGACAGGTTGGGAAGAGATGGAGGACAATGGCTGTGGTTCAGGGTTTTTCTTTTTCATTAAAGAAGCCTACCCTACAGCTCAGGGACTATTCTGTCATGGAGTGAACAAAGGAGCCTAATGACAGTCATCTATCAGCTGACCACATTTTAAGCTTCAAGATGTCTCTATTCCCAAAGCTCCTTGCCATGACAAGGCTAATTGTATAATTATAATGCTATACCAACCCCTCCTGACGTGCTCACACTAGTAAGGACCAGGGCTAAGGGCTGTGATAATTATCACTGCAAGCAAGTCCATTAGCATAAATGTAGTTTACTGATGGGGCTGCTCTATGAGGAAGTGCAGTGTACAGAACAGTAGGATCTAAACCAAAGGCCGTGAATTAAAGCTATATTGAAATAAGGTTTTAATTGTGTGGAGGAACAAAATCAAAATAGGTGTGGAAAGTATAATTTTCCTCTCTTGAATTGCTCTGCAATTTCCTTTTCCTATTCATCATGATTATTTTCCTCACTCTGCTGTAAAGCTTGGATATCCACAGATGGACAGAAAGTACCCTTTTTCTGGTGTTGTCGGAGAGCTCTCACTGAAAAAAGTTATGTCATCAAGTCTCAGAGAGGAATTACCTCACCTTGCCCATGCCCAGGGGCTTTCTTAGTACCTTGCTGGGCAGCTCCCTGGGTTTCAAGTTTTAAAAAAGCTTGAGGTGCCATCACAACAAAATTTAGGTGGATTTTGCAGAGTTCTTCATCCTAGCTTTTAATTTCTAGGTGGTGAAAGGGGGCAGATTTCTTTCTTGCTGTGACGAACTGGACTGTCTTGGGTTTTGTGAAATGCTGACGACATTTGTTTTGATCCTCTCAGATATTAAGTACTTCTTTTTTCTGTCCAAGGCAGGGCAGGAAGTAAATGTTGAGACTTTGGTCATCGTGTCTGATCTGCCATGCTCAGATTGATGTGGGCATGTTGAGTGCAGCCACTGCTAGTAGGTCAGACAGCGTCAGGACCTAGAGGCTCTTCCCTTGACCATTAGTTGTGGTGATTGGAAATAATACACCAAATAAACCAGGGAATTGGATCCTATTGCAAATAATTGCAGCATCTATGCACTCTGCACATTTCCTTGGCACAGTATTGCACATTTTCCTGCATAGTTGTGTGCATATTGATAGAGAATTTCATGCAGTTTCCTCCCCCTTTCTTCACCAGTCATTTCATCTGGAACATTGAGCTGGTTTGGTAACTTCTTCGGCTTTTCTACCAAACCCAGTAGTTTCATGTGAAAAGCATTAAAATGAAGGAATGCACAATGAAGTTCAACTTAAATGCTGAACAAGTTGTTTCATTTATCTCTTTTTTCTTTCACCTCAGACTTACTGTCCACTCACCAAATTCACAGTGTTTCTTTCTCTGAAATTTTGTCTTTCACTTTCTTTACTTCTGTCTTTCCCCTACCTTTGCAGTGCTTTGTGTCAGCCTCTGTTTCCTGTTGCTATTGCTGCTTTACTCTCATTCCCTGGCTGCTTGGCTCCCTCTAGCTGGTACCTGCTCTGTGATCTGAAGGAACGCAGGAGCATCAGGCCTGTAACCCATCTGAGTTCTTCTGTCGTCATGTCTCGCTGCAGGGTTTGGAAAGGACCTTAGTTTCTTAATTTCCATCATAATAATGCACTTGGGTTTGAGGGTTTCAATAGTAGCTAACTGATGACTGCATGAACCCCATGTGCTGTTCCAGTTTGCAGGGGAGGGATATTATGACTGGTAGATTGCATCAGAACCACAGGAACAAAAGCGTAAGATTGGCTTATATAAAAATTAACAGAGATACCTTACTCCCACTTTTGTGCTCTGACCTCTACTTCTCTAAGGCTGTTTTGCATGCTTTAATAACCTCAGTGTGATAGTATTTGAGTTCTTTATGGTCTTCAGTGTGTGTGTTATATGTATTTGGTCATTAGCTATAGAGCTGGGTGGAATGACTCAGCCTTTGAAGGTGACTACCTCTCTCCACTGATGATGTAAAGACAAGCGTAGGTTACCCTTGAAGCTCTCTGACAGCTTAGTTTGCAGGGCAATAAATGTGAAGGGTGCTGGTGATGACAAGGACACAAAGAAAACCTGGAACAAGGCTGGAGGACTAAGCTAAGGCCAGAACTACTGACACAGGTGTGGTTGGATTTCATTCCTGCACCGTGAGGCACATGCTTTTAGTAAGCTGTGCCTTTTGTTCTGCCTGAGGTCCTGGGAGCAGGGATGTTATTTCAGCATGGTGGTGGGTTTATAGTAGGTAATAATCATTCTTTCTCTGGTCTTAATCTAACTATTTATCTAGGCTTCCTCTTCCCTTCTCCCAGAAAATCCAGTGTTCCCAAAAACAGTTCTGTGGTTCATGGCTGTTAGGGAAAAAAACAGTTTTCAGCCATTTACAAATCACATCAGCCCTTGTGAAGGCAGAGAAATGAGCAATTTATTGCACAGAGATAAAGAATTTATTGTTTTGTTAAATGAAAGGTGTACTTAGCCCTGACATTTATAGGCTCTCTGATACTGGGGACCTGACAGCCACAGGCTACAGAAGCTCTGGAGCCTTTGCTTCAACGCACCCGCATTCTCATCAAACACAGTGAGCTGTAGCAGGGACACACACAACATTAGATTTTTCCTAGCAGTGCCTGACAAGACTGGCTTGGGAAAGTGTTATTGAAAACCACTCCTAAATAAAATTCAAGATATTACAGTAGCACCTACTAGGGTCTGTCAGGATTTCTATTATAAGCACATATTTTTGAGGTCTATAACTTGACCATGAAATTGTGCAGGACTGTGACTTAGCATAAAATGTCTCAGCCCAAAGCATTTTTTTTTCGACTATTATTCCAGAAATATATGTATTTGGCTATTTTTAAGTTTCTGAAGTTCAGTAACAAAACATGGATTTCTTTCTCTGTATAAGCATCAATTAAAATGCATTTTTCCCTAGTGAGCACCTTTCTTTTAACATTATATTTTGTAACAAAAAAATTATAACATAAATTATCCTGCTTGGATAGCTACAAAAAAACAAGGGTCAAAACACTGATGCTTAAAGTTAGGACGTGGCACATTTTTGCTGGATACCACAGTATGCTCGTGCCCCACAAAAACCTACTTTTAAACTCACATAGGGGTCTTCAGGAAACTTTACAAGGCCATTTGCAAAAGCTTCTGGGGCTCTAAAGAATGTCCCCATATTTGAATAGAGCTTAGTTTTCACAACTAGCTACACCTCCAAGTTCTCCTGTGCAATCCAGTGGTCCAAGGAAGAACTGAGCTATTGAAAGGGAAAGGAGATGCTCAGCAGGCACTGTTCCAGATGAGGGGTATAGTCCATAAGTATGATATCAAACCTAACAGACATCTATTAACAGAAGAGCTACGGACTATGTCCCAAATCCAGATCTATCTTTAAAAAAACCCAGCACTGTCAGCATTCCAAGTGGGAGCCAGAAGTAGCAGTGGAGGGAAACCTGCTGTCTCCCTGTCCTGGCATGACGAGCTGTATCACGGGCCCATAAAAAATGGGTACAAAACCAGCAGTCACTTGATATACTTTTAAGAAACCTTTCCAAGGTGTATCTCAGGCTATAAATGAGACTTGAAGGTAACACCTTACATCCTGGTACTTTGCTGGTACATTCCTTCCATCCCAAAGTAAAGTTTTACAGAAATACCAGAACAGCACAGAGAATCCCCTGAAACTGTGTTCCCCTGGGACACCGCAGTGAGCAGTGGCCACTTACACGTCTCCTCCCTGAAGTGAGGGTAACAGGGCAGTGTGTTGGAAGCAATACACTTCCTGGGGGTACTCTGTCATCTCTGGGGGTACTTCTGTGCCATGCAGAAGACTAAGGTAAATCTGCTTAATGTAGCATGAGAAGGGAGAGGGCAGTTCCAAGTTGCTGCTGGCACCGTTTCAGAAGCTGTGCCAGACCTGAAACCCGCAGGGTCATCTGGCAGTCAGGTGTCATCAGTCAGCATTCCCCCATTCCCCGCATCCCATCTGTTTCTGTCTGGCCTGTTAGTGCAAACTGGCTCTCAGTGGCCAGCAATTCTCACTGTAGGTGTGTTTTCTTTCTTTGTCCTGTGACCTTAATGCTTCCTTAAACTTTGCCCTTATCTGTGGAGCAGATTAAAATCCTGGCTGCTTCTATGGTTATTTACTAACTGTCCCTGTCAGGATAGGGGTTCATATTTCACACTCCTGCAGCACGTTGATATCTTCTGATGAGAGGGGAAATAAGATTGGGCTATGTATCCCAGGAAAAATGCCAAGCATTAAAAGAATGCATTGTCCTGAGCTGAAACAGTTCTGAACAGTTCTGAGTTTTCCAAAGAAATATTTTTTTTCACGGCCTTTGAAAAGTCTTTGGATTTATATTACCTTTTTAAAAAGTTAATTTTAAAACAAATTGTTTTCAAACAAAAACATACCTCTGTCTTTCACAAACATTTCTGATTTTGGCTACATTTAAAACTACTTCATTATAGTTCAGAGCTTACACACCTGGACAGTATTTTATTGAAGAGGGAATTTAGTCCATGTTTTCCCTGTGTTTTCCTGTCTATCTTGTTCTGCTTTTTCAAAATGGTGTTTTGTTAGGCTGTTTCACACATATAACCCAAGTCAGTTTTAGAGACAGCAACTTTATTTTTCCACAAACATTGTTTTAACCAATATTTTCTAGGAATCTGTGCGTATAACTAAAATGCTGCACTGTAATAGAATTTGGTTTGGTGGTTAGGCTCAGCTTGCATTACCTGTATCGTGAAATCCTTTACGGAGGGACTTGCCTGCAGAGATGTCTCTGTATCTTGAATGGTGCATTTCAAGCAGCAGAAGTTGGAATAACCTCATCCTGTGCTTTGCGTTACGATTGTTGCGCTCCCCTGTGGTACTTGAGCGCTCTCAGAATGTTAGTGTCGTCCCACCCAGCAGGCCTGCTAAGCAGGGGATATTGTCCGAAGTAGCTGAGGAACTGCAGAGTCAAAATGCCCAGGTCATGGCTCTGAGGTTGGAGTACTTTATTTTCTCCAAGGCTGGAGACTTTATTTTCCAAAATTTTGGGTTATTTCCTACCCTTTCAACAATCTTTTCTTTCCACAAGGCACAAATGCTATTTTTATACACAAGACAAGTAGACGATTTGATGTTTCTGAACTGGAAAATTACTCTTTCTGCAATTATTTTGTTTTGTTGGGTTTTTTTTTCCTTCACATTTTTGGTCTTAAATGCAAACTTTGTAGTCTCACATAAAGATAGCAATAAGACTAAAATACACCAACCAGGTCACTTTTGATGTAAATACATGGTGTCATCATGACAATATGAGGCTCTGACTTTACTTCCTCGAGATAACAGTGAAAAACATCCACTTGTACTGAAGAAAAAAAAGTCAAATTGTAAAAGTTGTAGCGGTTCTGGGGTATGCCAGGTTCATCATAATAGAGAGTAAATGTTTGAGTGTATTTAGTCGAGCTAAATGAAGTTTTGTATGCTGAATGTGAGCTATAAATTTAGCATGGTTAAATACCCAAGGGGAAAACAAGTATGTGAGGTAAAGGACAGCAGTGGCATGAGGATGAATGAGTCTTAACTGGCTGTGAATAAATTTAGAGCAGAGATTAGAAGAAGATTATTAGGCAATATAAGTGATAAGGTTTTCAAACCTAGTAGAAATAATGGAGGCAAAATAATTAATGACTTTTAAGATGGAGCTTGATAAGTTTATGAGGCAAATTTGGGCTGAATGGCACAGTTGCTTTCAAGGGCCAGAATTTGAGGGCAGGATTGCTTTTAGTTACCTGTTTTGAAGCTGAGTAGTAACAGGACAAGAATAAACAATGAAAGAATATGTTCCCATGATTTGCTGGGAGACAGCCCAGGTCTGAAATTTGGAGCTTCAGGAGACAGCGATCGAGTTGTGTCTCGCACTTTGAATTGTTTCTTGTTTTTCTGTTTCTTACTCGCTCACCTTAATCATTCTTAATTCAAATTAAATCAGTTTCTCATTCCATTAGCTGAATTGAATAATGCATCACTTGGAGTTTTCATTGAAATCAGCCAGCCTATTCATGCAGTGATGATGCTGCTCTTGTGAGTAAACAGATCAGAATCAATCTCGTAGTTCAGCCTGTTTCACCCTAAGAAAGAAAATGAAGCTTTCACTTCATCTCTCTTTTTTATCCCTTGCCTTTGCCTGCAGTTTGCTATCAGTAATTCATAGTACGTGTACTGTAGGTGGAAAAAACACATAATGGAATTACTTAATGAAGGCTAAAGAGTCACAACATTTCTTCTGCAAAACTGGCAGTTCAGAGTCTCTGATTTTGGCTACATTTAAAACTACTTCATTATAGTTCAGAGCTTACACACCTGGACAGTATTTTATTGAAGAGGGAATTTAGTCCATGTTTTCCCTGTGTTTTCCTATCTATCTTGCCTTCTAGCTCTCATGTTTCTGGTGAGATATTCAGACCTAAACATCTTTTTGGACTACCAATATTCACAGAATAATGTCTCACCTTGTCTGTTACTGTTGTTGCTTCCCTCCCATTAGTTATGAATTCTTTTCTACTCTGCTTTGTACAGGTATAAGTTGTTACCTCCTCCTCCTCTGTAATCTTTCCAATTTTGCTCTTGACTTGTTCAATGTATACTGTTCAGTCTTTTTAAGACTAAAATCTTAATAATGGTGGTGTGCTCTGTACAGTTCTGTGTCTCAAAGTGTGAGACTAATAATAATTCTTTTTACATTTCGTTTTAAAACCATGAATGCCAGAAAGGAAATTTAATCATGGAGATAGTAGAAAAACTGTGTTTGACAGCTCTATATTGGCACTGGGGTTTTGTTTAGCTTTGCCTTCTGAACCAAAGTAAGCTTAATTTGCGGCATTTTATTTTGTTCAGAGAAAATTGTGAAGGTATTTGTAATCACCACTATGATAAACAAAGCAAAATAACCCACTTCTCTTAATCAAGTCCTGCTCATCTTTGGTACAGTCATGGAGTTTTCCAAGGTTCTGTGGTCCCTTGGCCCCAAGTGACATGTTTGTTAGGGGGAGCCCCAGGACCCCCATTGTTGGGCTAAGGCTGTGAACTGCTCCTCTGTGACTGCAAAGGCTGCCTTTGGTTTCTGCTGTACTTCCTCAGGGATCCTGGGGGAAACGAAGCGATGATCAGCCATGGATTTCATGAAACACACTTGGTTTAGGATTAAATCACACACAGTGATAATTAAAGCGATCTGTAAAGTGAGCAGGCTTTTATCTCTTTCTCTGGACAGTCCTACACAATGCCATTTTCTGGCTTCTCTGTCTCTTACACATGAGTTGGAAAGGCTTTCTCTGTGGAACAGAATCATGTCTAAGATTTGGGGAGTTTTTAAGTAGCTTGCTGCTTTACCCAATTCAACTGGTGATTTGTGGTTTTGCGAAAATCTGAAGGGTGGTTTGCATATTGTTTGACCTTCTTTGGAGTTGGTTTCAGCTTTTCTTCCAATCTTTACCTTGGCTGCTGCATGAACTGATGAAAAATATATGAGGAAGCCTCTTTTACCTGACAGAGCTGGCCACTGATCAGAATTTTAACATTTGAATAGTGAACAAAATTATACTTTCCCAATGAAGCTGCAGAAATGCACTTGGCATATTTCATCTAGAAATGTACCCAATCAAGTTCATTTTAAATACATTCATCTCATAATTTCTACTTTATTTCCTGAAAGGTATGCTATGGAATGTCAAGTGGGTCATATGATAACGTGCCTGTTTCTGGCAGAATATAATATATAATGATACATTATATATAATAATAATAATAAAATAGCATGTAAAAGCTTTTGAAGATACTCCTTATTACTGCCTATTTCATTGCAACACAGACAAGGAGATGCTTTTAACAAAGAAATAAGCTGTGTCAGTTTTATTTAGTAGTAGCTGCTTTTAATCCTTGATAATATTGTAAAATTTTATACAAAAGAAACTGATACTACCACTATCTATTTTATTATGATATGGTGTCACATTATGATTACAGGATGATTACAGGATCCTGTGTGTCATAACAATATAAAATAATGTACAGTTACTTGATGAAAGGGAGAGAAATTTAAAAAAAAAAAAAAGAAAAGAGCTAAAAGCCCTTAACGATATGAAGGATTAATATCACCGTTCTATCACTGATGTAATGCATGCCAGAATACTTGCAATTATATGAAAAAAACTGCTTGGAGAAACAAACCAACTTGCATTTGCATTTTGGGGGAGTCTGAGGCCTTTTGGTGCTGTGCAGCCTGGTGCTGTGTAGGGCTGACCCNAACTTGCATTTGCATTTTGGGGGAATCTGAGGCCTTTGGGTGCTGTGCAGGGCTGACCTATCCCAGGGTCTGGAAGGCCATAAATGCTGCACTCGTGTCCCTGCAGACTGAGCAGCGTGGCCAAAGCTGCAGCATAGCCAGGATGTGCCAAAGCCATGGTGGGGGTGGGCTGAGCATTTACAGGGTGTGCACAGTTCATGGCAGGCACACTGGATTTATCATGTATGTCTCCAGAGCACACCTGCTTGTCTTTTTGTCCTGAAAATCCACGTGGACACATGGGAGTGCAAGTGCTTTAGAATGCTTGGGGCATTCCAGAAGCTATTTTGATGTCACTTGTCTTCATATCCTTTTATAACTCTTATAGCCTGTAAACATGTCAACCTGTGGGGTTTTGTCTGGTGCATTCATTTACCTTTTTCTTTTCCTTTTTAAGTTCATGTACATGCACGTTTCCGTATTGGCAGCAAAGCATTAGGCCTTTTGGTGTTTTGCCCAGCAAACAAAGAAACTATACAGGACATTCTTGAACTTCTTTTCTTGGTAAGGTCCAATGTTGTGTTGCTTGTTATGATGAATATATCTAAACTGGAAATCTACAAAATGAGAAGCAGAAAAGCAGGTGCATTGCAGAGTATTTTGCATAAGTGCCAAGTATGTGTCTCCTGCTTATGCAGTGTAGGAATTATGCTAAAGCATCATGAGTGGTGGATTGCAACTGAAGAGTAAAGTATGTGAAGTCACCTGGCACTTGCACTAGAGATGATTTGTCATTTCACGGTCAGTTTCTGTGCAGAACCTGTCAGGAGCTGCATTCTGCTTTCTCACCATTTTCATGAATGATGGCCTTTCACTCCATCCAGGCTGCATGCAGGGAGAAGAGGCACATCTTTGAATCTTGAATGTTTGCCCCAGAACAAATTAAGGTGAAGAAAAATCATTTACATTTTAAAGCAGTAGGTGGCAAAATGCCATTGATTCTTTACCACAAACCAGTTCCTAATGTGCCTTCTTGGGTGGCACCTGCACTCAGTGTTAGCTCAGAAGGCAATTACTCAAGTGGGAGTCTCTGTTTTTATGGTAAAAGACAAGATGTGAGGATAGAAAGGGATGGATTCTATTCCTGGCTGTTTCATAGGATTTTTTTTTATTTCACTTTTTTAAATGAGGCCTTGACAAATCAGTTGTGCTCTTTTCTGTGAAAGTGCAGTCCTTAATGAAATAAAGCATTTGAAAGTCCTCTAAAGAAAGGCACTGTACACGTGCCAAGTGTTATTGCTCAGCTGCTTCTAATTAAGAGAATTCCATAAAATTATGTATGCCAGACCTATCAGAGGCTTGTTTATTTACAGTAAGCTGAAGATAAGTGCAATAGATTCCAGTTTTCGGGCATAGCATTGCCCTTGGTGACTACCTGAAAGTATGTGCATTGGCAAACCTCGATAAATTCAGCTGACAAACAGTAACCATCGATATGTTACAGCTTTCTTTGCTTGCATAACAGCGTGGTTATGTGAGGTCCCTTCTAGGTAAACTTTTTACATGAAGGTTATTCATGTTAGCCACTTTTGCTGTGCATTCTCAGGGAGTTGTAGCACACACATACAAGGTTTTATCAAGTCAGAGCTGGCAGGTGGTAAGCCTGAGATGTGATAATAAACTGTCTAAATAAATGTGGAATATGCATAAAAGTCAGGATGAAATCTTTGTATTGAATATGCCACATATCTCATTTTCTCAAATTACATGGAAATACTTTTATTTCCATCTAAACCATTTTTTAAAATTCTCTCTATTCATACAAGGAACAACATAGCTTGGCAAAGTCAGAAGTGTGAGCCAGTTAAAATATTCACAAACACTGTGAGTAAGAATGATTAGAAACACAAATACGTGTCTGTGGACTTGCACCATCCAATTTAAATCTTTGGCTTTCCAAATTCAGTTGACACAGACATCACATGATTTTTGGTCCATTGTTGGTTTATGAAGCCAAAACTAATCAGAAATGGATAGCAGAGACTCATAAGTGGTCTGCTTTTTAAAATTGATAATCTTTCACTGCCCTGAAGAGAGACAGCTAATGAGCATTTTGAGCTCAGCAGCAAATTGGAGATTGTTAGGAACAGCAGGTATTTTAACTTCAGCAGATCTGTAACATACTTTTTATAACTCTTCTAATAGTCTGTAGGTTCAATAACAGAAAAGAGATCTCCATAGGTGTCTTCTGTACAGTTTCAGAAAGAGAATCCCTGGCTTATTGCTAAGTGCTTCTTGTGATCCTTTAGGAAGAAAGCAAACAAACAAGCGGACAGTCAGCCCTTCATTTTGAACATCAGGAATCTCCAGAAGAGCCACGCTTTTTGCTATGCTATATGATGAGTCAGGTAGTCCTACCTCAAGGGTGCTGATGTACTTGGGTACCATATGGAGCTGGATGGCACTTCATTGTAGTTAGCAGTCAGAGGAAAACTTCATCTGAACATTTATGTATCCAAAGCTTTTTCCATTCCAGGAATCAGATTTTCCTGGCCAGCTAAAATCTTTTGAAGGTGTCTGGGCTTTAAGCATGGTGATTTAACAGCAGAACTGCAACATAAGAGCCCAGGTAAATGTTGTTTAATTGAATTGTTCTCTCTATACTGACATCTGGTTACAGAGCACATTCCTTTTTTCATCCATCACCTTGTTGACGCTCATTTGCCTTGGCGTTTGGAAAGAATTCTTCTTAGATAACATCACAATTAAAGAATAAGTTCTGAAATTGAACTGGCCTTAGTGGAAGCTGGTTAAAAACATGTAAAATCATTTTATTTATTAGGACAGCATGCCAGTTACCAGGAAAGCTATAGACGGCCTTCCAAAGCTGCCACGTCCCATTAGGTTCAGTGTGGTTCAGATTTCAGTCTCTTGGCTTGTATTGTTGTGGAAGCCTTGAACTGAAATTACAGCCCAGAATACCCCCCAACGGGAACTAATTTATGTTTTCTGTAGTAACTGACTTTATTAGTACTGCCCAAATGTGTCATTATTGGCTGTTGGCATGTGCAGGTAGTGCTAGTGAGTGAGTGATGCTTCTCTAAGGAAATCGTTGAATTGTCAACAGAACTTTAGCACATATAGCTTAGACTTTTGTAAAAACCTCAGCCTGGAGTAACAGAAAATGTGGTGTTCTCATCTGAAATGTTGTCCTGTCATCTCTATCCAATCAGTTTTTTTCAGAGCTCAGTTTTATTTCAAGCAGGCTTCAGTAGGAATAACATGATTGCAAGTGGCATTGTTGTTTATCAGAGAAATAGTTCTTAAGTTTTTAGAAACAGGCCCACTGTGTATTCAGCCAGCTGCTGGGGATCTGCTTGGTGGAGACTGAGCAGAACACAAACATTCTCAGTGCTGTAGCCTTGTCTTCCTTCATGGACAAATGCAGGACTGTGTTCATACCAGCTTTCCCTGTGGATAAGGAAGGCCAGCCAGAGGCTGCTTTATGATTTGGGCTCAGTCTAATTAAAAGTAGTAGTAACAACTGGTCACCTCAGAGATCCAGTGAAAGGCCTTCTCGTAGCTAGAGAGAGATGTGTGATCTCTTTATATCTTCAGGGATGGTTTTATTTTAGCTCTTTTACTCATTGACTATGAAGAAATTCCTTGTTTAGAAATGCAATGTTTCTATATTATTAGTTCGTTTTAAAAATACTTGATGCCGTAGAATCAGTATTGGTGATGGTCTCATTTTGAGAACGAGGTTGGACTAGTGATCTCCAGAGGTCCCTTCTGACTAACATTTCTGTGTCTCTGCACAGTTTTTCACAGAGAAAATGTTGGCTAGTATAAGCTTCACAGCTGTCTAATTGCTGTATTCTAAGCCCAAGTACTGTCCAGTATCAAACAAAATAAGATTGTGTACAGGTTTTTTCTAGGTGTTAGGTCCTTGTAGATTCTGGCTTGTGGCAGACATTATTCCTTACTTCTATTAAAAACAGTGTTCTAATCAGTCATTTGAGGTGAAGTAAAGACAAGTAAGAAAGTGGGGGTTCTGACTGCTTAGTAGAGGACAAGGAGATAGTCCTGTGAGGAGCACCATTAGAAATACACATTATCCTAGCTATGAAGTAAAGTACTTTGATGCCTTACACTAGCTCTGCACACTGAACTGCTGATATTTCTTCGCTTTTGTCTGACAGCAGCAATGTGCAGAGTACAAGTCTCAAAATGAAAATTAGGAAAAGTACAAGTGAGGAACACTGAAAAATCTAGAGGCTGGATATACACATTTTCAAAGGAAATGTGATTTCCCTGGTGAAGTTTGAATTCCAAGAACCAGGTCATAATACCTCTACTCTTGTATGTACAGCGTGTCATAACCTGGCTCTTAGTGGTTTTTCCCTAATGTCAAATTGGGGTGCAATTTCTAGAATTCTTTAGCAATTTTGCCGTTGTTCAGCTTTTGCAAAACACAGTGTCAGCTCTCAAGCAAGATGCCCTCATGTTTCCCTTCTCCTTCAGCTACCCCCTCCATTCACTGTACAACCTCTCATGCACTAACAGAACGTATGTTCTGTGTACTTTCTGGGTTGTGGTTTCAAAGCCCTCCTGCACTGTGTGCAAAAGACAGCACAGCATTGGAAAGGGAAAATAAAGAGTACTCCAGCGATGCAAAGAGCCAGTTAAGTACAGGTCATAAGCCCTTCCAAATGTATTTGAATAGATAATGGCTGTAAACAGATTTTTCTGAATTCTTCTAACTAATAACTAATGGGATCTGTAAGGTAGGAAAGTCAGTCAATTACAGTGTTCTAAGCATTGTAAATTCTCTGCTGTCTCAATTGTCTATTGCCTATTCTTGATGAAAAACACATATGCACATTTATTTCAGCTTTGTAAAGAAGAATGCACAACTCTTTCCCATGTATCTTCCCACCCTTCTCCCAGAGTTAATTAAAAACCACATTTCCACAAGTATTCAGGAAGTGAGAGAAGCATTTCTGAACTTCTAGAGGTTCATATGCTGCTGACTTGTGACTCTAGCTGAAAGGTGGCACTTTGGAAGGAACTAAAGCTGTATGTTGGGACACTGAGACAGTTTTGAATTGTAGTCAAGATCAGAGGGGAGCCTTCTGGGTAGAACTGAGCACAGTATTCAGAATGTACAACCTGTTAGATTGATTAGGGCCTTTTTTCCCCAGCTTTGTGTATTAAGAAAAATAAGCAAATTCTGTCTGTCGTGTTTTCATTGATACTGTGAAGCTCCACCTCCACATGCAGAGAAAGCCTGCAGAGAAAGCACCTGGGTGTATGTGTTTGGAATGCATGTTCCCAGGACTGTACATGTGATAAGGGAAGATGGAAAATGTGCTGGAATTTTCATCCAGTGCTGGGCAGAGCATAAATGCCAGTTGGTAGAAGTTTCTCATTGTTTTCAATGAAGGCTGTTATACTGCTAATATTTCAGAAACAGTGGTTGCTTTTGGTTTTCCTATACTCTTTAGGTAGCTAAGAATCTATAATAAGTATCATACCTTAGATGGTCTTCTTCCATCAGCTTTGTCAATGGCTGCTGCAGTCCAGTCCACAAAATAGCCATTTCCCAGTTAATCTTGTTCACCCCACCCTTATCAAGGTATCTGAGGGAAGAATCTGTCCTGTCATTTGCATTTATTTTTTGAGTTTTAATTTACTTACTGTTGGTATTCAGGTCACCTAAACACTCTGTTATGTTCCTTGTTCTATTTTCCTTCATATAAAAATAAATGTCAGAATGATCATTTGAATAATCTTTTTTTTTTATCCTGAAAGGGTAGGTACTTTCCTTTCTGTAGTCTCCTGTGTGTCTTCTTTCTGTTTAATGTAACCTTTCATAAATTAAAAAGGCAGTGATGTTAATAGAATTGCATAATTGTCAAGAGATAATGTTCTCCCAGTGAAATATCGCTATTGAGGCATAGCTAAAGCATTTAGAGCAAACAAGCTTGCAGAAACAAAACAAAGATGTTTATTTTCAAAGCAACGTATCTTTGCCATCATTGGCATCCAAACCCCAGATGCATCACTCAGCCTTTTCAGGACTGGGACCCCACATTCCCAGTGCAGCACTTGCTACTGGTAGGTCTGATGACTTACATCAAGTGCAGAAAGATTTCTCCTTGGTTATGACCAGAGAGAAGCAGAACTGTAAGATTTAAAATGCAGATCCAACCTCCCTGAGATCCAAGAGTGTTTGAGAGCTTGGCTCTAGTTGCTACCTTTTATCTCAATTCCATACCAGTTCATCTTGTGCCAAATCAATGACATAGGGGAGAAAAAAATGATAAAATGACAGCAACTGGGCTCGCACCTTATTATTACAAAAAACTCCTTCCTAAAAAGTTAGATTTCAAAGTTATTTGGAGCAGAGATCGGTCGCTGCCAACTTAATTCCACATGTTAAGGACAGAGTGGTAGTGGACAATGAAAGTGAATTGTACAGTATATATGAAAATATTTTCCTAATGGGTATTGGTAATGACAGTGCAAAGGTCTGTGTAGAACTGAGCAGAGGAGTAACAGCATGGAGCAGTGTGGTCTGTAAGGAGAGGACGGATAAGAAGATAAAGGCTGTACATTTGTGGAAAGCCAAGAAACAGCATGCTCTTCTCAGAAATAAGAAAAATAGCTAAGTACTGTTTTTCAAAATGCTTTTGAAAGCAATCCTAGATTTCTAGTTTTTGGATCAAAGTATGCTGAATTATCTAGCTGACAGACAATGCAAGTTACAGCCACTAGGGAAGCTTCAATTTAAAGGATAAACATTTATGTTTTATATAACGATACCTTTAATATTGCAGGAATATTAATTTCAGAATCTGCAAAGATGTCAGAAAAACTGCTTCAGTTTCCTGTTAGCAGTTTCAAGAGCAAAACCGTGAAATGAACCAGGAAGTGGTTAATGGGCTTGTTATCTTCTGTCTTCTGTGGTCATGTTTGAGACACAGTACCCAAATTACATTGAGAATATGAGCTGGAAATATGTGACCAATAGCAGATAGTGGTTATTCTCTAGAAAAGCAATCAGTGATGGTATAACCTGAGTTACTCAACGGTGAGATGCTTTCAGGAAAGAGTTTTTGAATTAAATTGGATTTTGTTTTTAAATAGTCTAATATAAGACATTTTTTAAAAGTAATAGAGCTGATCCTTTATTCACTGCACACATGCTATAAGCATATGTATAATCAGCTTTGTGTCAGGAGGGTTAGATTTGGGTGTATGGGAAGGCTTTGAGCTCCCATGAGAACAGCAGGATGAGTGTGTGACACAGTTACTATTCACTGAACTTTCACACTTTCATTCCATACTCCTGCTGTCAGGAAACGAGTGCTGGATGCAGCATCACTGCCTTGAAGTGCTTATGTTGCAAGAGCAACCTGTGTTAATGCTCCCACTAGAGGAACCTGGCTCTATTTCCCACTGGAAACACAACATCCAGAAGTACTTGCAGTCCTTTGAAAGGATTCTTTAGGAATAGCATTGTGGCATTTAAAGTGGTTGGCAAATCTTGTACTCGTGTCTCTAGAAGTAGGGAAGAAGGAATTTGGTGATGTAGTTCAGCAGCTCACCAGTGTCATCCAGAACCTGCAGGTGCTGAAAGGCAGGAGTTTGGTGGGGATATAGGAGGTGTCTGAAATCTGTCCAGTGGTATGAAGGAGTTGCTAACACACCAGTACTGCCTTAAAGAGTCTGCCGTGTTTCAGTAAGTAAAATCCATCTCAAATGCAAGTTTCAAAGTGCATTAGGAGAAGGGTGGTTGTGCATATAATAGAAGAGATGATGCTAAGTGCAAGGGTTGTTTCCCCAGGTTATATTAGGAGGATTTTAAATTTCAGGCAAAGACTAACAATAATATGAGGATGCATGAAGGTTAATGTTGTTTAGGCAGATGGTGAATTACAGATTCAACCTGTTGTCACAATAATGAATGTGTTTGAAAAAATGTTCATGTGGCAAATGGAAGAAAGATTAAACAGAATGTGCACATGCATGCACACACAAATTTAGCATTGCTGGCTACCACTCATATATGCACACCTATACAAACCTTTTTAAGGATACTGTATTGACCCATTGCCACAAATCAGTATGAAAAGCAGAAGTACAGATTCAAAAGAATGCACGATTAATACCAATCTGTCATAATTTTGCCTGACAGCAATGACAAAAGCATTTGATCTGAGTCAGGCGAAATTTTATAGCCCTATTAAAGGTAATTGCCACCCTTCCTCCTCCCCCACGTCCGTTTTTTACCCTTCTCTCCTTTTCCATTTTACAGCTTCATAGCGAAGTAGCCCAAAAACTAAGTCTGTTTTACTGGGACCTAAATGGTTCAGCCAAGTGTATCTCCAGTGCTCTGAAAGTCTGTGGTACTTTCTCCTTGGGAGCCATCTTAGAACATGGAGTGGCATTTCAGATGAGACTGAAATTGTATCTTCTCCTTCAGTCACGTATTTAGTTAAAATAGTATAGACTAAAAGTTTTACGTTTTATTTTAAATGCCTTTGAAAACAGGTTGCAAATCCACTGGAGACAAAGCATACACAGGGATTTGTTTAAGCTAAATAAAAGTAATATGGGGGGTTAGCCATAGCAATGTTAAATCATTTTGTGTGTTATGAAGAGCACCAATCAGACATTCTTGTTAAGTATTGATCCCAATTATGTGAGCTTGTAGACAACACCTGATTCACAAGAATAATATAAATGGGCAGGAAGGGGCATAGCCCACTGCTTCAGAATTGATATTGTACATGAAATCAAAAGGAAATTTAGTATTCTTGTACATTTTTCAGGCTGTATCAATTACATATGTCCCTGTCATACCTATATTTTTCTGCAACTTTCTCTCAAAATAAAAGATTCAGGGACATCATTACTGAATTTTTAGGACACATGTAGAAAATGCCCTTTGTGTTTGCACAAACCCACCAATCCCTAGGTGGAGAAAAATGTCATTTGCTGTAGCAAGAGGCAAAGAAAAGATATAGAGGAAGTCAAAACTCTTACTGCAGTCTTTGCAGGGATTGCAATTCAGTCAGGCAAGGTTATGTGTCTACTGCAAAGATAATCCTCCATTTGGACTTTTAACAGATTTTAATCTTTATTTACTATTCTTGCAATAGTTCAGTGTCAAAATTAAAAATACTTAGCCCTTCTTCAAAAGCCATTAAAAAACCTTACTTTTTTCCACCCCTTCTTTCTGCCCATGAGGAGTTGTCATTTTTCATCACTTCCATTTTCTCCAAACTGTGTATTCAGCTCTTTTTAAATATTCATTTTTCCGTTATATTTTAACCTCACTGTGATCATCTGTTGCCTAATTACTTACCTGATTGGTTTCAGCTGTATCCTGAGGGAGACTGCCAGACTAAAACCAGCAGTGTCACTTGATAGTGTCTTGAAATTGGGCAGTCAGAGATAGTTAGCAAGGACCCATCAGGCTCCTTTGGAGAATGACAGTCACAGTAATCAGTGGAGGCTGGAAAATATGGTAGGGGTTTTTGATTGTTGGGGGGTTTTTTTGTTTGTTTGGGTTTTTTGTTTGGTTTTGTTTGGTTTGGGGGTTTTTGGGGAGGTGGGGCTTTTTGTTTGTTTGGCGTTTTTTGTTTGGTTGTGGAGGGTTGTTTGTTGTTGCTTGGTTCTTTGGTTGGCCTTTTTTTTTTTTTTACATTTTCCCCTCATGGCATCAATGTTCTGTTTATAATTGTGACTGCAGAATACATGAATGTGTGCTGTGCTTCTGCCTAAAGGTTTCCAGAATGAAACATGTGGTAGTGACTATAAGTTGTACTGGTGTGTGAAAACCCTGAGTGAGTAAACTGGGCCTTTACACCTTTCAGATTAAATTTTCTTGTCTCATCCTTGCCATTTTGGCAGAGAAACAGGCTGGAATAAACAGAAAGAGCAGTAGTTATGTTTAAATTCTCAACTGTCTATTCTCCAGCTGCAAATATTTACCTACAGTACAATCCAAATGTGCGGTGAATTGGAGAATCAAAGGTGTGTTAGCTGTGTAGACACAAATGCTTAATTTCAGAGAGCAGAGAAGACAGCCTGCAATGAAATTTTGGGGAAGGGAGTAAGTGTTTGAATTGATCAGCCTCATTAGCTGTCTGCTGCAATAACCCTTTTCCTCAGAAATCCTTGCTGTGTAATTAATCACACCTTGTGTAAGGGGATTTCTGGTATTTATAGAGGTACAGCTGTGACAAACGAGATATCTTTGGCTCTCCTGCATTTCCAGTGATACACATCTAGCAGGCAGGAAGAGGAAGAGCAGCTGAGTTGTTTCTGATTCCCTCAGTGACTCCTGTCAGCAGCTGTTGCATTGCTCCCTGATGGAATATACTGCTTTACTCCCCAGCATTACAGAGCTCTCTGGAAAATCTTTATTAGAAAACTGGGTCGCAAGCCTTAAGTTCAGTTTTAGATACATGTTTTCAGGCACACTGTCAGTTAACAGGATCAGGCTTTTATGTCACACAAAGAATGGGTATGATGCAAAGATCACCTCATAACAGATAACATGAGTCTGGCCCAGTGATGGAAAAATAGCAGTTGCCTTGTTCACCTTGTCATGGAAGTATAGATGTTTCTTCCAGGCCGTGCAACTGCGCCCCACTGCAGGAATGCTGCTCTTCAGGTGAAGTCAGACCTGATGCAGCAGTCCTGCTTTGGCTTCCCTGGCCCTTGGAAGAGGGTGTAGCAGTGCCCCTCTCACCAAATCATTTGAGCTTGTTGGATCCAGAAGCTTCTGTAAAAGACTTGCTCTTTGCAAACCTGACAGATTTTGTCTGTCTTGTGGCAGGCACTTGAATTTCAAATACTCCTTTAGAAGGGATGCCCAACACACATGTGGCTTTTCATAGTACCTGCTTTGGGAGTGCATGCACTTGCTTCTAAATCCAGGTTTGTTTTGGCTCAGCACACAGCGTTTTATTTGGGTTGGTGTGTAACAAAAGGAAGAACAAAAGCACATTTAGCTTCGAACGCATTGTCAGGCATTTTTTTACTCCCCACCAAAACAAAGAGAAAGAGAGAGAGAGAGAACAGGACTGTTATCGAGATTATCATCATCCTTTCGAGACACCATATTTTCCCAAGGAGGCGATGACATTTCTTAATTACTCTCTTCATGGGTAGCCATGTATAGAGATTACCAGAAGCTCAGCAGTGCATTGTTCTGCCGAAGCCGTTGGAGAATGATAATGCTGACAGTACAGCACTCTGCCATCCAGCGCTCCTCTCCTTCCCTCGCTCTTCATTACAGCAGCTAATTACTTCTGCTGCTGGTGGGTGTGCAGTGTTGCTTACCCCACATAACCCCAGCAGCCCTCTGCTGTCAGCGTAATTTACAGTAATAGCGTAATGCTCTCCTGACACTCGAGCCCAGCCCACACGGAACCGAAAGGAGCCCTTGTTCTTTGCTCAGGCTTGGCTGCCAGATCAGCGTTCCAGCGAGAGGCAACCTGTGCTTCAAACTGGGAAAAATACACGAGCATCAGTTAATACCAGTGACTTCTTGGAGCTGCGATGTACCGAAAAGGTCTTCGAGGATTTTGTTTCTGTCTGCCTTAAAATACTTTTATGTATGCATCTGCTCTCAGATGTTCTTCTCCCTGTCAGTAGTACAGTAAGAACAGGCCAGTTTTCGACTTCTCACGACCTCAGCTTCATTTCCTAGCAGAAAAGTTTGAATGTGCTGGTACAACGCAAGTGTTGCAGATACTGTTTTAATCGATGATGTATGTATTTTTCTCTCTAAAGCATTTAAGTGCATAGGTATGGTTTTACCATATATAATATATACTTACACAATGGAAGGGTTCTTGGCGACTAATTTCTCTTTGTACCTTTAAAAAGCTCACTTCCCTCCCTTCTTCCTGTTGTTGTGGTGGTAAAAAAAGCAGCAAAGCAGCATATTTACAGCAAGCAAACTAACACACACTTTATTGTTTATCACACACCATTATATACAGTTGCAGTGGTTACTTGTCACTTTTTGATAGGTGCTTTCCCTTATATTTCTCCTAACAAAGCTTCTTATTGGTAACTTTTAAGTGTTGTAACTTGCAGCCTATCCCCAGCTATCTCTTCCACAGTCTTGTTTTCATTCTTTCTCCATCTGTGTGCCTTCTTTTAAGGATACACCACAAAGTTGTCAAACTCAATGTCAGCACTCAGACCCACTGTCCACCACCACATCTTCCTTGTCCTACAGGTACATATTTCTATGCCTGTTTGTGGTTAGTGAGGATGAAAATAAATCTCACTGCTGTCTAGCAATGAATTCATAGTTTGACTCCACTGACAGCAGCACACAGTGATGTTATCATGAGATACTGAACTTCCAGTTAGTAAGAAATCTGAACACTGGTATCAGTTCTGCATGAAATACGGTTGATTCTGGGTAGATACTAGAAAAACTGAAAATAGACTTGCTTTGAGCCATGATGTTAGCAGCTTGGTAGTTGCAGACGTAGAACCAGAGTCTTCAGAGTTTCACAGCTGTTGTATTCACCATCCAAGTCATTCAGACATTATATTAATAGAAGAATAATTTGGAATATGTAAAAAAACAAGTCAGTTGTCTTGGTTTAAATAACCTTAAGCTGGGGTGTTTTTGTANTATATATATATACTTGCAAACTAAACATAAAATGAGCAAAATGATTTATTGAATATATTCACTGCTTAGAGCCATGTTTAAGTAGCCTGTGATCCTTTTCTGAAGGTAATCTTGTAAATCTCTGGTGCAGAAGTTTGCTTTACAGTTAAGTGATCAGTCTGTCCTGCCGTTCTTGAAGATACGAATGGTCTCCCCACTTCTTTCCAGTGCAGCACATGCCCCACCTTTCCTAATGTTGAGGTATTGTATTGACAGGCCAGTCAGATATATTAATAAACATAGAAAAGTGCACATTTAGTATATCCTGCCCCACCAGGATACAGTTTTTCAGCCCTGTCAATGACTGACTGAAGTTCAGGGCTGTGGGAAGCACAGCCTTCCCTTCAATAATGGTGCAATAGATGCAAATTCCCTTTGCAAGAAGCCAAGCATCCTTTGTTGCTGTCAAAATTCGTTAATTCCTGAAGAGTTGTGATTCAGTTCAGACTGATTTAAACCAGAAACATCTCTGTCTTGCATGAGCTCCATCCTCATAAATCCAGGCTGAATTTGGCCTATTAGATGAGTCACAGTGGTGCACAGTGATAGCTGGAGTCCCTTTTAATGGTCTGGATGCTGCTGGAGAGAGAAGTGAAATACAAGCCCTCTCTCATTTCCCTCTTCCTTGAAGCTTGGGCCATGTAGTAAATGCAGCATAACTCAGCTCTGATTCATTTGCCTTATTAGAATACATCTCTGCCCTCTCCCAGGGCTTGGAGTGAGGCTTATTACTTTGACCTCCAAAGGGACAATCAGCTGAGCACGGTATAATTGACATGTGAGCAGTGCAGAGGAGCTGAAAGGCCTGGGAATTTCTTTACTTTCTGTATCAGCTCATGATAACCCTCTGTAAGAGGGGAAAGCTGAAAGATTTGACTGGCTCCTTATCATGCCTAGCTGGTTCTCACTGGCAGTGGTCTGAGAGCATCACTTTGCTCCTGGCCTGGCTTGCCAAATTGGAATGTGTCGTAGCTGGTTCTCTGTAACAGCATTTCTCCTTTCTCAAGATTGTTGTTACTGACCTAGAGACAGTGACTCTAAATGAAGATTGTTCTTTCTGGCCCTTTTAAGATGCAGCCTACTCCCTGTAACTTTACTCCGTGTTTTTACTTTTAACATTTATTTAAAAATGATTTGTCAGAGATATAAATTTTAAAGCACTTTGTAAAAGCTCTGTGCTGAAAGAAACAGCACATCTAATAGAAGAAAGACCTGGGAAGAAGTCATTACTGCACTTGGAAATTGTGGTGTTAGAGAGTTGACTGCTCTATACTTGCCTGAGGCTCTAATCAGCAAACTTGTTGGTAATGACTGATTTCATGGGGCCTATTGCTTAATTCTAAAACATGGAGGCTATATAAACAGCTCTGCAGTTCATTACAAAGTCAAATGTGTTTTGCCATTTAAATGGACAGAGGTGACTGTGAGATTTAAGTGTTTCTATTTATTTCAGCCAAATATGCTGTATGTAGCAAGATGAAGGAACATTGAATCATCTTGGACAATGTTTGTTTGGTGCCTGGGTGGTTTTTTTTTTTCTACTGTGCTGTTTTGTTCTGTTCAGCTTGGTTTGTTTTTTAATCTGATGCCACGAGGAGAGCAGTAGTCAGGCAGGAAGAGAATAGCCCTATTCCCTAATGTAAGAAGTTGAAGCAAGAGATCTGTTTGAAGAGGAGTTTGAATACACTGTCACTTACTAAAGTGTTAGAGGACATAAAGAACAGAGAGGAAGAAGTTTGTAATTTAATTAATAATTGAAGTGCCCTAATAACACTAAGGTTGTGCATTTGATCCCCATATGGACTGTTCAGTTAAGAGTTGGACTCGATCCTTGTGAGTCCCTTCCAACTCAATGTTTTGTGAAGTTAAATACTGTTGAGTCAGTGAGTATGCTGTGAAAGCAGGTAGTTACTAAAAAGGAAACTACTGTCTAAATCAAAACCAAGGGTCATGTTATTTGTTTATTTACTTGCTGAGAGGCCACTTTGCAGAATGTACAGTTGATCTCAGAGGGATTTTCCATAAAGCTGCTCTTTTCATCAGCCTGAACTGCAGCAGTGAAGCCCTGGGAATGCTTGGGTGCGTGTCTGTGTGTGCATGCCTGAATATGGAGGAGGGGAGAAGGGAGAGTCACATCACAGTGTATAAAGCTGTGCAGATTCCCAGAGATTGCAGGAAAGTGTCAGAAAAGGTAACTCAAGTTGAGGCCTGTAGCTCCCTTGCTCCTGTGTAGTTAAGGAAGGAGATGATACTTCCAATAAGAAAACAGAGGTGAGCTCTGAGCAATCCTTGAAAATGCCTGTATTTACTGCCTTTGAGGAGAGCAGAGAGACAGAAATCACTGTAAGATATTATTGGTGTTGGGAGTGACCTGCTAAGTCAAGGGAAGGCAGAGAACCACATGGTGGAGTTGGGAATAAGCCATAATATTCACAGGCTGGGAATTTCACTCAAAATGGCTCAACCACTCCGGTGTGGAAGAGGCAGTCTGGTTGGATGCCATGGACGTGCGAAGAGGAAGAGCTTGTGTGATCTGCTTGGGATCTGCTGAGAGTGAGTGTAGGAGATTCTTGGCCATGGGGAATGGTAACATCATGGAAGTGGGTTTTTTTGTCAAAATGTTGTCATCACCGTTGGCTCATTCTCCCATGCAGAGGGAACACCTGCTTTAGGGCATTGTTCTCTTGGACCAAGAACCAGTAGCCAGATGGGTTCTGGAAAGAGAGTGTTAAATCAGTATGCAGGTTGATGTTTAAAAGGAATAACTCATCTTTCTAATGCAGTGTTCATTCTTGGTTTGTGTTCTGATTGCTTGATTTTGCTATAGTTCATGAATTAATTAACTGCCTGCTAGGAAAGGAAGCAACACTATGATAGAATAGCAGGGCAGAAAGAGAACATGGCATATTAGCAAAAATGAGCAGAGCAAGAATGGACATGAGAATGGAAACTGTGTGGTTTACTTTCATTATGTGCAGTAAAAAGCATGTGCTGGATCACTTAACTTCAGTCCTTCAGGCTGAGCAAAGAGTAAAAGTTCCTATTGCCAACCCTATTTCAAAGCTCTCTTTGATGGGATTAAAAGGGTCTCACTCTGCACTTTGGAAAGTGAAGCTGCATCCTTTCTCTTTCTCAGCATGCACTAGTTTAAACTCTTGATGACTCCTTGTCCTACTGCCTTTAAATAATAAATAGATGAACCTCATGAGTAAGTACCTGGGGTGAGAAGGTACCAGAACTTTGGCAGCAGGGTCAGTGTGACTGTCCTGCAGCACATCTGTGGGGGTTTGATGGAGAAGTGAAGACCTGGCCATAATCTTCCTTTCTGTTGTTAAAAGATGCCAGCATGGTCTATTAGTGTCACGTAGTTAATCATTGAGTGGTACATTATCTTTCCTCAAATTACAGCATGGTAATACCTGTTTTGTCAGAATTATCATAATCCTCACGTATATCCTACTCAAAACAAGCATGAGGCTATAAAATCCTTCTTTTTTTCTTTTGGTATTTCTATTATTTTTTAATGTTGCTCAGTTACTGATTTTAGTTGAGGTATACTGGACACACAGGAATGCCTTTAAAAATCTGCAAACCAGCAACATCTGCATTCCATGCTGACTTCTTAGACTTCTTACTGTCACAAGGGCCTTTCTGAAGGATTTCATGTGCCTTCAAGTGGTGCTTTAGTATCACTACTTTGCAATGTCATTGGAGAGATGACATGTCAGAGTACATACAACCCAAAATCACATCTGTGAATATTATGCGAAGAATAAACTGTGTTCCTTCGCTGTCTCATGTCGATGCTCTCTAGGTCTATACAGAATGTATGTATACCTATATATTTGTATTAATGTACAGCTGTATGTTTATTAATGCAGTTTATGTGGAGGTGGTACAACCATCCTTCAAAAGAGCCTTTTCTGCACTGTTGCCATTCTGTGCTTTTTTCACCAGCATAGCACTGGTAACGCAGAGTGCTGTATTGAAGCAGGAATGATCTGACCTCTGCATTGTGCTAGGGTGGCAGTTGTCCTTTGCTGTCTCATTTGTTGAGCCTTCGTCCTGTTATGTCATGTATGATGTGATGATGTAATGATGGCTCTTGCCACAGGCAGCCAACACACAGCTCTCAGCCTAAGCTTGTGGCTTGCCGTCTCTGTAGCTTTCTGGGAGTTTTACCCTCAATATTTTCAGCAGGTTTGCTCTGGGTTTTTGCAGTAAGTGGTGTGTAGAGGCAGGATGTCTGTTTTAAATACATATCAGAAAGAGACTGAGCTTGCTGAGAGCTCATCTTGTTATGGTAATCAAGTAAAAACATTCAATAAGAGAAGACACATAATGTTGCTGGGGATTGAGTGTTCATTCTAGGTCAGAGTGAATTTGTAATAAATGGGGAAGTACTGGTACAGTCTCTCATACAATGACCAGGGTACATTAGTAGCTCCTGATGAGCCACCAGTCCTCTGGCATCTGACACTGAGCTGTCCAGCTGCACAGAATGGGTCAGATTGGACCGGATCACAGTGGGTCATCTGGTCCAACCTCCCTGCTCAAGCAGGGCCATCCCAGAGCACATGGTGCAATGTTGTCTCCAAGACAGTTCTGGAATATCTCCAGTTAGGGAGACTCCACAGCCCTCTCTGGGCAATCTGTTCCTGTGCTCAGTCACCCTCACAGTAAAGAAGTTCTTCCTCATGTTCAGGTGGAACTTCCTGTGCATCAGTTCCTCCCCATTACATCTTGTCCTGTTGCTCAGTATCATCAAGCAGAGCCTGGACCATCCTCTGACACCTCCCTGCAAATAATGATAGACACTGACGAGGTCCCCTCTCAGTCATCTCTTCTTGAGGCTGAACAGGGCCAGCTCCCTCAGCCTTTGCTCACAAGAGAGATGCTCCAATCAAAGTTGCAACAACAGCCACATTTTTTTGATTGCCTCACCTACTGGGAGACCGTGAAAGTCTCTGTGTTCTTCCAGAGCCTTTTTGGGGCAGCACTGGCAGGAGAAAAATCAAGGATTGATTGTGTTTACTGTGTTCAGCTCTGTGAAGTATGTGTGTCTGGTGTGGTTCCACAAGGAATGCAAGAGCTCTCTTATATGGATGCCAATTAAAGTGGAATTAGGCAAACTGAATGGAGTATTACAGCAGCTGTGTTTGTTCCTTTTTTTTTTTTTTTTTTAATTTAATGAGGCCTAATATTCCCATCCAGCCTGATGCACAAGACCTTTAGCTAAAACTGCCACCAGTTAATGAGGATTTTCCAGTGAGCTTAACCTGAGGCATAAAGAAGGAGCACGGATATGTCAGTATTGCCTCGATTTCACTGTCTATGGATCCATGAGTAAGACACTTTGAGCACAAGTTGGGGTTTTTTTAATGTGATATAATCCAGTGGTTTTTTGCAGTGCATTTATGGCAATCAGAGCCCTGGCTTTTTCCCCCCTGCCAGTAGGATGCTCCCCTGAGCAAAGCCGGGTGGGAGAGGAGGCCCATGCCTGTGGATGTGCATTCACACACATGGAAGGGCACATGTGAGGCTCTGCAGACAGGCTGTCTGCTCCTTCCCTGCAGTTGGGGAGGGAGTTTACCTTCCAGCTCTCCTCATTACATGCAGGACCAGGTCTGTGCTGTTCCGCACTTCTGCACAGCAGCTTCAGCCGGGTCCTCTGGAGACCTGTCAGCTTTCTCCTCTCTGCCAGTCTGGTTGACAATGCAGCACATGAAGTTGTGAAGCACAGAGCCTGCTGTGTTAAGGGTTGCAGGTTTTTCCTATTTCCTTTTCTGTTTTGTTTTGTTTGGGTTTTTGTTTTTTTTTTTCTTTTGTTTTTGTTTGTTTGTTTGTTTGTTTGTTTGTTTGTTTGTTTGTTTGTTTGTTTGTTTGTTTGTTTGTTTGTTTGTTTGTTTGTTTGTTTGTTTGTTTGTTTGTTTGTTTGTTTGTTTGTTTGTTTGTTTGTTTGTTTGTTTGTTTGTTTGTTTGTTTGTTTGTTTGTTTGTTTGTTTGTTTGTTTGTTTGTTTGTTTGTTTGTTTGTTTTTACTAGAGGAGAACAGTTGCAGGTTCTAAATTACCTAAGGCTTAGAAAATCAAATTGGTTTTAGTGATAAATCGCCAGGTGCATTATCTGTTGTTTGTAGTATTTCATGCATACAAGCTATTCAACTGATTCTTTTTAATAAATCTAATTTTAATCAGTCAGTAAATATCGCTGACCTTCCTAGTGATTAGGTGTACAACAATAATTTCTTACAGGGTACATTTTTGTCCATGAATATCATAGATGCCCTCTCTAGCCAACAAATAACCATAAAAGCAGACATCATATGCTCTTTCATGCCTAGGAAATGCTAGTGCTAGTAACCAGACACCTGAAGTTGTTATTGTTATTTGGGGAGTACTTTTTGCTTTTCATACAAAATACCTACTAACACAATACGTCTTATTGTCAAAATAACCTTATTATTTGAACATCTCCTCCCCGCTCCATATCATGGCAGGAATTCCATGCACAACAGAGTGTTCTCTGATCCTGTTGTCATTTTTTTTTTGGTCTATTCTCAGAGGCAAACATTTGATCTTTACTTATAAAGCTGAATGTTTTTCAGCAATGCTATTTTTTTTCCCCTGTCATTCCTGGGTTTTACTTCTAATTTTGTCTTCTGGGAGGGCTGTGTATGTTTCTGTGCATGTTTGTTATTTTCTGCATATTTTATATGTGTAACTAAATAGAATTAAGAGCCCTTTGTCTCTTTTTAAGGAGTCTCTTGTTCACTGTGCGTCACTTCAGTTCCTAACAGACATTTATGCAGTTAATTCAACCTCTTGACTAGGCAAGTAATTCCGTGGGTGTTTGCAAAGATCAGATGCATGGGACCAGAGTATAAGAATTAAGAAGAGAGGGGAGGGGAAAATGCTGAAATGTAGATGGCTGTTCTATGCTGTAGTTTTGCAGAACTAGTTACTTAAATTACTCAGCCTCGTTCTGTGTTTTGTCTAGTCCATTCCCCTAATGATCTTAGCAGTCCTCTTCTGGGCTCTCTCTGATCTGTTGAACTCTCTCTTTTACTGTGGGAAGGTTTCATATGCCATTTCAAATAAATAGAGGGGAATAATCTCATAAACTGATGGTTATTTCTTGCTCATACAGCTCATTATGGTACTAGTCTTCATGACTACAGTGGTGCACTGCTGACTGCTGTTCAACATTGTCCTCAAATGTACACTACATGTTCCTACTACCTGAATTGAGTATTTTTTCGAATTCCCACTATTTTGCAACTTGTGTTTGCAGCTTTCTTTGCAGTGGGAATTTTGCTTCAGGCGAGAACATACAAAGGACTATGACTTTATGTCTGGATGCTGTATGAGCACTCCTTTCATCTGGAGCAGAGAACAAGAGTAATGATGTGGCATAAATAGTGTGGGAACACAACCCTGATGGTGAAACTGTCTTGGCAGCTTATTTCTTTTCTGTATTGCTGTCTCCAGCAACTGCTTAACTAAGGAACACAAAAGGGAAAAGTAAGATTAACTATACTTTAGCATGTATTCCTATGGCAAGGGGAGTGAGAACCCAAGGGGACTGGAATTGCTGATGAGCTTTAATATTCATCCTCTGTCTAGTTCTACAGGAATGACTTTGGTTCTGGTTGGGGTTCCATGGCTGTCTGTCCAGATGCCTTCTGCAGCATAGGAATCTCAGTCAGCACAGATCTTACAGGAGAATGTAGTGTAGGACAAAAATAGAATTATCAGCATTGTGGGCAGCATCTGCAGAGTGTATTATTTCTGAAGAATTTCATAATGAAAAAACATGTACATCATAAAAATCATAAAACTCACATCATAAAAATTTACCATGGATGCTGTAGTTCAGTATTTGGCAGAGACTGTACATTATTCCCATGCTAAACTCTTACAAGGTGTCAAATGCCATAGAGCCAGCTCTGTCTGAAACAGCTTGTAAACAATCAGTGTCCTGGATTGTTTATTAGCCTTGATCTCGCTGTCTCCTGAGATAGTGTGGTAAGATTTGCCATCTTTTGAATGGGCCTGCAGCTACATTCAAGTAGCTGTTGTGTTGATTGTTTGAAGGGAAGGGACTAAACTCCCTGTCTTTTACAAGACCGATATTCCTGCTCTTGATTTGGTATTGTTAACATCATGCTGTACCGCGAGTAGAGAGTAGTGTGGGATGTCTTCAGACAGTCTTCATCACAAGATTGGAAACAGTGTTTCTGATTAACCCGTGGACTTTCTGTCCCACCTTTTTCAGGCCTCCTAGTTCCTCCTGTGTTTCATATTGCCCCCTGTGCAGTGCCAGTGGAAGTCCTAACCTAATTAATATATAAGCATAATGAAAGTGATTCATTAGGTGAGGCTTTTCATTTTCTCTGAACTCATTTGTGGAAGACAATATTGTCTGCTCTCTGTGTTAAAATGAGATGTATTTGAGCCTCAACTCAGAGCAAAACTCACTTCCTTGCAGGGAAGGAAGAAAAATGACTAGAGTTCAATTCCCAGTTCACTCAGATTGCCCCTCACTGTTGTTATGCTGCATGGATCATACTTGTATGTGCATTTCTCTCTACCTGTGCAACACTAATCCATTTGGTATTTCATAGAGGGACTTTTCCCAGTGGCAACAAATGTCTGGCTGGCAAGGAGGCTTTAAAAAGCAAGTTCTAGTCCCAGAACTCAGTCCTGCACAAAGCCAGAAATGGCAAGTGTGTCAGGAGGGTTCACATCGCTCAGGTGCTGGGGAGGCACAGTGATGAAATTATCTTAAAGGTGCAGGTGGCTTGGGCATGAGTGGCTGTTAGCAGTAGGATATTTTAAAATAGATAATTTCCTCCTATTCTTTGTGGTCAAAAATGAGAAAAATAAATCAGGAGCAATTTTCCTTTCAAGTTTAATACTGTCAGTTGGGTTTGTGTTGATTCAAGTGCTCTTCCTCAGTGACCTTCATCTCCCTTTGCCTGTGAGATGTGAAAGATGCTATTGACACAAGCAAAGGCTCAAGCTCCCTCAGCTCATATCCCAGACAGCACTTTAACATGGTATGTTTGATGCTGCATATTTCTGTCTTGCCAACAAAGTGGCAGTGAAAATTATTGCATTCATCTGGGAAAAGGAATGGAGCAGGATGAAAGCCACAGCAAACAATGCTATTTTCCTTTTCTCCCCTGTCCTCAGTCTGTACCGTACCACCTCTGAATGCAGAAGGCAAAACAGAGAGGTCTGGGCACTTAAAACAAGACTTAGAAATGTACCCCTCAAAAAAAAAAAAAAAAAAGGCCTAAAATGAAATCATAAGATGCACACTGGAAAAACAATCCCAAGTCTTTATTTGAAGAAGCAATGACTTCTGCATTTGTACTAAGAAATCAGCTTACACACACCGAAATAGGATTGCAAGATAGCACTGGAGGTAGTATTAGCCCTCCCCACTCATATTTGTCTTCCTAAGCTCTCCTCAAGTCCATTATACTGCCACAAAAATCTGGAGGAAAAAGAAAACACCCTGTATTGCTCCACACACATATCAGGGCCACTGCAGATCTCCTTAACACATTTGTTACCAAATCAGCAGGAACTAAGGAAATGAGGTTTGAAAAGGCAGTACTAGGAAAAGTACAGGATAAACAAGTGCTTTTGGTTTTTTTAATTGCACATTTGGGTCTTTTTATTCTTTGGTTAAAATCAGGTCTGCCTCACACAGTGGCTATTGTTAACTATGCCATGGTTCATTGTGCCTTGTGCAGAGGCATCCACCAGACAATTGCTGTACAGCAACACACCTTGTCATTTCTCTGTCATTACAAGTGTGAACTCACCTTTGTCTTCTGCAGAGTTTTCTTCTATTGCTTTCTATTTCTGAGGACCCCAGTACTCCATATCAAAGACAAACATCGGTGTTTTGGGGGACTGTGATGATCCCTTGTACTACTGCCACTTGCAGAGCTTGTAGGGGAGCACCCACGGTGTTTGTGTAGAAGGTGGTGGACATGCAGTACCTGGAGCAGTTGCTCTGCTCCTTGGCCTGCCACCCAGCACTGGGGGACACAGTCCCCTTCAGCTGTGCTTGTACTGTCTGAAGAGGCCACTCCCTGTGGGGTTCTCTCTGCTGCTTGTGCTGATTCCAGGCTGAATGAGCCAAGGTGGCTGGGACAGTTTAGGAAGGTGGTGGTTACTGTTCCTCAGACCTCAGAGAAGTCTGGGAGCATTTGTGTGAATCATACAGGTGTAACAGGTCACTGAAGGCACAGTGGAACCACAACC
The DNA here is from genome assembly GCA_013400415.1 of Scytalopus superciliaris. Classification (NCBI taxonomy): domain Eukaryota; kingdom Metazoa; phylum Chordata; class Aves; order Passeriformes; family Rhinocryptidae; genus Scytalopus; species Scytalopus superciliaris. The sequence goes on along the minus strand of VXBX01000798.1, from coordinate 269,358 downwards.
AGGAGGAAAGGCTAAGAGAATTGGGATTTTTCAGCATGGATAGTAGAAGGCTGAGTGACCTGACTAAGGCCTTCCAGTACATGAATGGAGAAACGTGGAGAGAGACTATTTGCAAGGGCCTGGAGTGACAAAACAAGGGGGAATGGCTTCACGCTGACAGAGAGTAGTCTTAAATGAGATATGAAGAAAAAATTCTTCCTCTTGAGGGTGGTGAGGCACTGGCACAGGCTGCCCAGAGAAGTTGTGGATGTCCCATCTCTGGAGGTGGGTTGGATGAGGCTCTGAGCAGCCTGGTCTATCAGAGGATGTCCATGCCCATGGCAGGGGGATTGGAATGAGGCAACCTTTAAGGTCCCTTCCAACCCAAACCATTCTATGATTCTGTGAAAAGACACAGAGCTGATCCAGAGGGAAACATGAACTGGTTTCTGCTGCACGTGAGTCGTGGGATTCCTCTCTGCCAGAGTGGGGAAAATAATAAAGACAGCATATGCTCTACTCTCAGTTTGCAAAGCCAAAAATGGCTGCTTGGAGCTCATTGCTTCTCCACGTCTCATTTCCTTTGGTCTGTAAGCTGTGTTACAGTACCTGTTACTGCTCCTCTGTTTTCGCTCACAGATGCTGCAAGTGAAGCACAAAGTTTTGTGCTCTGAAGAATGTCGTATTGTTTTCTTTTTATGGTATGAAATAAATCTGTCAAATAAGAGTTAGCAAAGGGCCGGGTTCTCAGTTTCTCACTCTCCTTAGCTGAACAAGCTAACCTGCCCTGAAACAGAGGGGCATAAAGAAAGGCTTTAGGAAGGAAAGCTGAGATTACAGCAGCCAGGGGCAGGGAAGGAGGAGGACACGCTCACTGTGGGTAATGTGTGGAAATCAAGTAAGGCTGCCGAAGCAGGGAGCCTTTGGAACAGCTTGGCTAGCTGGAAAGCTTCAGAACTCCTGGGTGCTGCCATCTACCGTAGAAACCTGCCCCCAGCCGGAGCCATGGTACATTCCTGCCGTCCAAACACGGGCGCTGAAATCCAATGTGCATTTTCGTGTGTTTGCCGTCTAAATAACAGCACTGTTGGGTGAAGTACTGAAACAATTTCCCAGGCCACCTGGTAGGAAATGATGGTTATAAGTCTATCAGGGAATTACAGTTTAATCGCAGCCTACAGTAGAAAGACTGCACTACAGTTTAGCATTTTACATGAAAGGCTGCTATTGAAAAAATTACCCCCACTTCAAGAGATCTTTGCTGCCAACTGCAAGCAGTTTCATCTCTGTTAGCTGGCAGAGTTCATTGTTAACAGACTAAGAACTGGCATTAAAATGTGTGACAGTGCATTAAGGAAACACATTAAAGGGGATTTTAAAAACAGTAAAAGAGGCAGATAGAGGGGCAGGAAAAAGGAGAGCAGGCAAGAGAGCTGAATCCTGCTAGGGGTGTGAGGTGGCAGGGAAGATGTGAAGGCATCATGCTTTTTTCCCTTTGGAGAAATATTTTAGAAGTGGCTAGCAATACTGATGGCATTCTTCTGCCAGCCAGACAGCAAAGGAAGAGTACAGAGCATCTTGTGTGGGTCTCTCAAGCCCTGTGAGAAGGGGTAGCTCTTTTTGTTTGCCTAATAACTAAACTGATGTCTTCTTCTAGTCATCCTAAGAAAGCTCATGGGGCTCCTGAAGACCCCTCCCCACTAAATAGTGACCATTATTATGGTCCCACTCAGAACCGGGGCAAGGGGAAAAGAGGAGGCCACTTGAGATAAAGGAGTAATTCCTGGTAGATTACCTTTCCTGCTGACTTGCTCAGCCTTTAAATTCTCCATTTCCATGTTCATTTGTGAATGGCAGCTCAAAAACAGAAAAGGGGGAGGTAAAAAAAAGGGGGAAGGGGGAACACAAAAAACTGCCCACCCAATATTCTTCATGTGGCTGAAAATCAGTCATGAGCCCTGAGATGCTAATACAAAGTAAGAAAGAAAAACCTTTACAGGGTAAAGATGAAAAAAACAAAAAAGTCTACATTTTCCCTAACTCGTTGTACTTTAGTAAATATAGCATAAATAAGGCCATGGAAGGCCCTTCTGCTAGTTTTTTCGGTGGCTGAAAAACCGTGGGCTGTTTGTAACTATGTCTCTAAAAAAAGTCCCTTTCTTTTGATACCTCAGGCTTCAGGGTTTCTGAAGGAGTTTCTTTTAAATTTTGTTCCCTACAAGCTTTCCCAGATGCTGTTTATTTATGAAGAGCCTCACTGGATCTTTTGGAACAGGGTGCCCAAGGAAAGAGGTGAACAGCTGTTCGAAATACAGGTGAACAGGCAGAGTCAGATCACGGCCAGAACAGGGTATTTTTGTATACTAAACTATTTCTCACATAGTGTGGCAGTCTTGTTATACAAACTCTCACTTTTTCTGGAGTAAGTCTCTTACTAACTCCATTATTCATCTTCCTTGAAAAATAACATCCAGAAATTGGTCTGGACTGCAGAATTTTGTTTTCTGTCCAGTAGGGAATGGATTTTGTTCCGTGCTTTTAATCTGTGCTCAAATTGCAGTCACATGTCTTCCCTTTGAGTCTTGGGAGCTGGGTCTGATCAACCTCTTCACCACAGTTTAACTACAGAGCACTGGAATGAGGATGGAGGGCAAAGCTTCAGCCAGGCAGTGGTCAGCCCTAGCAGAGCTCATGTTGCTGTAGGAATTTTGTTTCATGACACAGTTTCTCTTGTCCATCCTCGTAGATCCAACTGTATTCCTACCAGGCTACTCTGAGGTGCTTCTTTGTGCATCTTCAGTCCGTTACTGATCTCTGGTTGGGCTTTAGGTAGAAGCAGAAGTGGCTTGAGGTCTAATTGGGCAGTTGAAGCCAAAAGAACTGTGGTACCACAGTGGTAACTGGCAGACATGCTCTGTATCTGGAGCTCTGATACCTGTCCAGTAGGGATTTAAGTTCCTTGATGCCCATCTTCTTGGAGTGTTTGCTGATGCTGAAAAACTTTGGAATTAAAGAGAAACTGCTCAGAAATATTGTATCTGTAAGCAGCAAGGTATTCACAACATTGGGAGCTAGCCAGCTCATGCTGGACAAACTAGCTCCACTCAAAAGGTGCAAAACAAATCCTTTATACATTTCAGGGTCACAGTTTCATCATCTAACATACATATTCTTAACTAGGAGGAGTCCAGGTGGAGCTTGGGCGGAGCTTTTGAGAATCTTCTCTTTTTAGATGGTCTTCTGTTCTTACTTCATCCTCTGGTGGTCGATTTTAGTACTCTTTGTCAGCTTGACCTGACTCAGATTCTTCAAGCGTACAAAGTCCTGGCTCTGGGCCTTGTGTATTTACTTTAAACATCAAATACTACTAGATTTATGGCCTTGTATTCTATTGTGTTTTACTCCTACCATTCTTTCTACAGTGAACAGATTCTGGTCTACTAAGCAGGACAGAACAGGACATTGAACAGAACAGAATGACAAGCTAAAACAAAATATCAGATCATTTTCTCTCCTAGCCCAGCAAAGCAAAGTACTTTGACTAATTCAGTTAAGTCCTTGAAGTCTTGCTCTTGTTTCACTGCCAAAGGGATAGAGTATGGGCAGTCAAAATACAGTTTGGATAGCCAGCACAAATAGCAAATGCAGAGAAGATGCTTGTTCCCTTATGCAGCAATTCCCACTGCTGCTTCTGGTCACTGGAGGTACAGTCAGGCTTGATGATTTTTATAAGGGGTAAAGCCCTGAGGTAAAATCCTTTGTGACCTTGCCAGCAAGTATCCAGCAGCCATGCAGAATTTGAGTATTTTTTATTTTCAAATATTGATTTGTCAGAACTGAACCTGATAATTATGCAGTATTTGAAGGTCTATTGAAGGTATATTATGCTTCCTCTCAGCAGGTCTCTGTCTTTCTCACTTTACTCACTTTAATCCAAAGGCCATGGGAGTTGAAAAGTTTTCATTGATGACAGGTCAGGTTCTCAAGAAATTTTTTGTATCACAGTAAACATGTCATATTTGCTTTTTTTGTGTGTGTGTGTGTGTACAAAAAAAATTATTCAGTGAGCTATTTGGAATGGTCACTGTTGCTCCAGATATTACTGGTAGAATCAGCTAATCAGCAAAGATACATGCAAGAAGATTTTTCCTTTCTGTCTCCTAAAGAAGACTGTCCTATATCTAATAATATGCCTGTTAGATCTTTCAGTAGTTGAACTGAGTATAATGTAATCAGGATGTGAACAAATAAAATGTCCTGGTGTAAGCAGTCATTAGTTGTAAAAATGGATAGTGGGAGAAAAATTTATTTCTTTTAATAGAAGCATCTATTTCTCTGGTCCTGGTTTTGCTTTAACTTGTGAATTGATTTGGCTCTAATTTATTATTTGCATCAATGCTAATAAATTGTTGTCCTCTTTACTTCTATGGCTACTCTTTTAAAAAAGTCATGAGTCAGCAGAAAACTTTGACCATTAACAAGATCCCTAGAGTTTCTTACCTATTTATCTAATCACATCTATTTCCCAGTATTGGAAGATTTAGTGGTTGGGAGCAAATGAATTTGAGTCAGGGTATCTCTCACATGGAAAGTTTCAGGGAATCAATTAGGATTAGGAATCAACACCAAAAGCCTTTCAGTTTGCATTTTTACCTTGTGGGTTTGCATGTTAACTATGGTTATTCATGTTACCTCTTCCAAGGTTCAAAAACAGAACAGTATTTATCAAAATCTCAGCCTGGAGGAAATGTTAGATTTCAGTGTAATGTTATGGTTTACATTTAGAATTTTTTTCCTCCCTTTAACTTTTTTAACCTAATTCTCATCACTTTGAAACGTGAAATATCACAGTTTATGTCACTGATTCTGAAAATTAAAACAAAAAAAAAAAGCTTCAGCTTTTCACAGCCAGATATGTGTACAGTGCGTTCACCCACATCACCTTAAGCTTCCTAAATTTCCTAGCTCACAGGCAAAGCTATTATCTCTGAAGTGCCACATGTGCATGTGCTGAACTTTAAATATTCCATTTTTGGAAATGTGGACGTGCAGTTTCTATACTGTGGCACTTGTCTCGTGCTTCAGTTTGATATCCCAAAGCCCTTGGGCCAAAATGTTCTTAATTAAATTTGTTCACACCTTTGAAAATCCCATCCATCTTAGGCCTGTATTATTACAGGTGTGCTCTGGGTTTATCGATTTGGTTTCTGTTGTGAAAGCAGCTGAAGAAACTGGCCCGAACTAGAAATGAGTCCAAGTTCACATCTTCATCAAATCTTTTCCCACACTGAAGACCTGTTTGGGATTAGAATCCCAATTCATGCTCATGGTAGAAAAAGGTGTTTTCTACACCACTCTGACATTTCCCTGCAAATTGTCAAATGAAGGTAAAGGGATGTGATCTGAACTCGTTGTTAGGACAGTTTTAAGGGCTTTGTTCTTCTGCAGGCAGATGTGATACAGTGAATTTCACTGGGTTTAGAGCAGCATAATAATGTCTTGACAAGGGGGAAAATTTATTTTCCTACCAAATCTGATCTCTGCCAGGATCTTATGTTAGCAGCTGACTTGTCTGGTTTGTACTTTATACCCTTGTGTTAAGATTTGTATTTACACTGTCATTATGCACAAAGTCTTCCAGGGAGAATTTTTTTCTTTCTCGTAATTAAAACAGTAGCAGTTGATGATGGATTGGGGAGGCTTACTGTTTCTGCAGTAACCAACTGAGCTTCTTTCTGTGGCTAAGAGAAATAAAAGTTAATACAGTGATTATTTTAGTCTGAATCAAGTCCTGTCATAAAGGATAAAAGTGTTAAAATTGCATTAGATGTGTAAAAATTTGCAACCCCAAACAGTAAACACATTGCAACTAAGTAGTATAGTTTTGATTCTAATGCAAGAGACAATATAATAATTTCTTTCAAAAGTCATCTTTTTCTGTCTCCTCGTTTTTATCCATTTTTCTTCTCACCTAGGAATGTTTAAATAAAAGTTACAGTCACTTCTGCTTGCTTTGCTGAACCACATTCCTCTGCCCAAAACAGCAAATTCCCCCCCTGCCTTTCATTTGCAGTTCTTCAGCTCTCAGCATTCCCAGAGGGACTGATGCTGCTCAGAGGGATAAGCAGGCTGAGGGCTGTGTGCAGCAGAAAGCCCAGCAGCGTGGCAGAACCAGGACTCGGGGTGCCCGGTGTAGGAGAGGACACCAAATGTTTTGGAATTTGGAAAAAACCCTTTCCAGAGGCTGTGATTGCCCTCCTTGTGTTATCAGGGAATAACAGCTCACTACAAGGTCTGGTTTTGTGTTTGAGAAACCTTATAAATGTTAGCAGCTCAGTCTGTTTGTACTTAATATTTTGTCTCTTTTGTTTCTGAAAAGTATTCATGTGCCCCTCTCCCAAGAACAGTGTCATGTGTTTCCATGAGCCTAGCAGAGATGATGTGTTCCAAGCTTTTCCTTAATGATTTGTAGTTCATTTAGGAATTTATGGAAAAGTCCTCCTTCCCTTGAGACAGTCCTTGACTTCCCTCTGTCTTGGATCCAGTGCAGAGTCTATCATTCTCAGGTTTTCCTACAAGTCATGCTAAAAGTCCTGTTCTAACTTTCTTTGTGCCTCTTCCTGCATGCCGTTGTGCAGCATCCCTTGCTCTGATTCAGACATGCAGTTGGCATTCAGGTGCTTCCCTTTTATTTTGACCCTGCAGGTCTTCCTGGCTGGGTTTCTTGGGAGTGGCCTCTCTTCTTCAGCCACCTAATCCATTCAGCAGACTGGATCCATTCTCACTCTCAAACTGAATAAAAGCTGGTTTTCATTCCCACCTGGTCCTCTGTTGTTTTGCACAACTCCAGGAACAGTGTTATTCACTCTCCTTTGCTGCTGCAAATTCTGTCCAAAGAAATGAGCAAAACCAGCTTCCTGCTTAAAATACACACACTGGGATGTTTCCAAAACATTTAGTGTTTGCTAGGCCGGCTCTTTATTGTGTATGTACCTGCCAAGAGTCTGCTGTTGAAAATGTAAACACATCCTTTAATATTGATCTGGGATCATGTTTTTGTTGGCAGATAAGGCTGCCTAGCTTGGTGGGGCCAGGGGATATACATTATAAATTGATAGTATGAATACTGCAGTATACATTATAATAGATTTAAGAGAGAAACTAAACTTTTAGACCTTTCAGGAAGAAGTCTGAGAGTCAGATATTTGGGGAATGTCTTTCTCTAAGTCTTCTTGCACAACCACCATTCCACAGGATATTCTGAAGTCTCCAGCTCCAGTCAGACTGTAAGCTTTTCTGATTTCCTTTAAAGCAAAATCAAAGAATGGGTGAGCCTGCATACAGGATTAAAATATATTCTAATCTCCCAGAAGCCGAAAAGCAAGTAAGAACAGAACCCAGGAAGTATTTCTAATTTAAATGTTTAATTCTAATTTAAAGACTTTGGCCTTGATTTTTGACTGGTTGAGGTTGGCAGTGTTTTGTCTGTTATGTTGGCTGTGATTGAACTGCATAGCAAGACATGAAATTTATTGTATTGTAAGTGTATTGGTGAACCTTCTGAAATGCTGAGGGACTTCCTTCTACAACAATCTGCCTTCTGGGAAATTAGTGTTGCTGCACTTGCAGAAAAGATGAGAAAGATATCCCTGGCTTGCTGACCTGGGTATGCCAGGGTGGCACTATGCTAGTGATCCCATCTGTGGTATGAAGATGCTCGAATATGGTCTCTTGAACAGTAGCTCATAGTTAAGCAGAAGCAGGATGGTAACTACTTATGTGAGGTTAGCCATGTATAAAAGAAGTCCAAAGTGTATCTGTAGTTCAGGCTTTTTCCCCCTCAGGACAGGGCTGGATGGTTACTTAAACCTCTTTTAAAAAATTGAAGGGAAGTTATTTTCATGTAAAAGAAAGGTATGTGTAAGGGCCTGAATTTTCTCAGAGCTTTTTGGACTTAGGTTGGTTTTCTATGGAAGTTAGCATCATTGCAATCTCTCTGTCTGCCTTCAGTTTCCCTTGCTTTTCAAAATGTTGGTTGAATTTATTCAGATTTGACAGGGGAGGAAAGGTCTCAAAGATATTATCTTTGTATGAGTTTCATAAAAATAAGAATCTAGATAGATAGAACTGTGATTAGTTCTCCTGCTAAAGGTGGGGCGGGGGGTTAGTGGGGAAGGCACTGTAGTTTTAACCACATTATTAAATAGCTGAGAGTCCATGCAGGAGACTGCCAGAGAAAACCTGCCTTCAGGCTGTCTTGGAGAGTCTTGCCTGCTCCTTTTTTCCATTTCTTTTGCAACACACATTGCCCAGCATCCCCATGGTAAGAGCAGGAAAGTAAAATGAACCTGCACCTTTTCTCGTGAAAGTACTTGCAGTAGGATTTGGAGCAGGATAGCAGTGCACCTGCAGCATCAGGACCTGCAGAGATGGCTCAGTGTTGCAAAGCCGCCTAACTCCCCCAAAACTAGCTGGTCTGCAAGCCCCTCTACAGATCACAGGGGGCTTTTGATTGGTTTTGGCAGAGGTCCTTGGACAGGAGTAAATTAGTCTCTGGTAAGCTTTATGAAGCCTTTTTGTGGCTGGGTGTGTCATCAAGGTACACTCTGCGGTCAGAGCCTCACTGCAGACTGGAGGAGATGCAGGGATGTACAGGTCTGTGACCTGTCTGTGGGACTCTGCAGTGCAGTAGGGCACCAAACAGGACTGAGCAGCTTGGTCCAGATGCAGTGTCCTGGCTTGCTGCTGTGGTATTTCCAGCTTAAGAAGACTTGGTCTTCCTCCATAGCTACATATGAGGCTAAAACAGCTGGTCTGCATCCAACCTTGGCCTTCGCTTTGTAGACAGCTTAATCTTTCCTAAGATGCATGACCCACCCTGTACTTCCAGCCTCGGAGTTAGTGAGGGAAAACTGGGCTTGGTGGTGTCTTTCCCATTCCTGAGCACCTGCTGTCCATAGAGGACCATAGTTACTGTGAGTCTTCAGCCCCTCATGGACAAAGTCAAGTGAGGCAATGTCACAGAAATTCCAACATGAAGGGCATGAAGTTTTTCTGAAGAAAGGGCCTCTCTGACCCCCTTATCAGCATCTCTGTAACTGCCTTTTAGCAATTCAAGGAAAGATGATCCAGCATCCCACGGGTAGTGGTGTGCTGGTCTGCAGCTCCCCAGAGTAAGTGCAGGAATCCCTTATTTTCATCTAGATAAGTGTATGTAAAGAGGGGTGCATTCTTTCTTCTGTAGAACCTCATGGAATTTGTGATCAATGAGGCCTCCTGGACCTCTTTAGAAAAGCACTTTTGTGAGCAGTAGAGCTGCTGAGAGCTGGTTGCCTATGATTTATGTCTCATGATTAGATTATCTGGAATTTAATATGTTCCTAGTGCTAGTTAAAGTATAGTCAATAATATCTCTCTCTCTTACATGGAGTCTCTAGTGCCCAAGAAAGACTGTGATCACAATAGCAGGAAAACTGTTACAGCCTTTCTCCTGTTCTTTTCTACACACTTTCAGGAAACTCATGAGAATGCAAAACTTTTGAGGCAAGTGCGAAATCAGGTTGAAAACTGTCAAAAGCATTAAAAATTCTTAGAGAGGGACAGACAGAAAGATAAATATGCACATGTCATAACTGCATAATCCTGATTTCTTAGGGAGCTGAGCTAAAAATTAATGAAGTGGCAAAAAAAAGTAAATATCAATTCAAATGAAAACAAGGAATGGTCATGTCTGTGCTCTTGTGATGTAAAAGAATTGCAGCATTTGCATCCCAGTTCAGCCCACTTAGCAGATGCAGTACAGATTCTGAGAAGCTCTTAGTTCTATTCATTCTGCATGTGCTTGGCTAGAAATTTATAAGTGAATTGTAATATTTCTGGAACCTGAGATTGGAGGTGCTGTGTGCACTGGTGTGCTAAAATTAATTTAATAATGGTGCGATTTTGGGAGGTTGTGCAAGTTTTCTGGAGAGACAGAGCCAGAATTATATATAAGTGTTCTGTGTTCTAGTAAGAATATCAGAGGCATAAGCTGGTTTATACTGTCCACATATGATCCCAGGCATCCTCATCCATCTCAGTGCCTCTGGGAGAAAGTCCTTTCCATCACAGTCCGTACCACCTGGTGAATGGGCAGCTTTTATTGACCTCATTGTTTTATGCTGTCCCCATAGACAACTTGATTCTCTCTGCCTTGCTCTTAAAGAACCTTTCCTCTAAAGACCTTTTTAAAGGTATTTCTGTAGGGGAATTGTGTTATGCCTGTGCCTATGTTTTAATCAGTGTGTTTCAGTCAAGGCAGAGAAATATTTTGAGCCTGGTGCCAGTTAGTTTTAATTGAAGAGGAAGGAAAAAAAGCATGATTGGGTCCTTGGGGAAATGGTGAGTTTCTACAGCTGAGCCTTTGAAACAGCTCGCCTGTTTTAAAGAGAGAGGAAAGAACTGTGAATGAAGCAGCCAAGAGATGAGGTACCGCTGAAAAATGCTAGCCAAGAGAGTGTGGAAACTGTGCTTGGAGATTTCTCATGTGTTTGGATCTGATCCAAATGAACCAAAATCAACATGAGACTTTTCTACTCACTGCAGTGATTCTGCTATTAGCAGACTGTTTTAGGAACCTTCTCATTCAATACTAAGAAGAAGACAGTTCCTGTGTCTACAGGGCAATTTTCCAAAAGCAATTGTGGTTATATGATACATTGGCAGTCCTGGAGCAATAATCTTGAGCATGAAAATGCTGCTGCAGAAGTGCAGGAAGAACAGGGACAGCTTTTTAGGCAGTGTTCGTGGCTGGTCCCCAGAAGGTTTTGGTCACAGGCTAGAAGAAGAGGTTGAAGCCCATTAAAAGGCCTTTGACTACTCCAGGCAATGTCCCCGTGTGTATTCCATAGCCAGGGCTACCAATTTGACATTGTATATCATAGGAAAATTCATGGCTGTAGAGTTGAGAGGCAAAAAGTCAAGTGGTCACAGCTGGGGAGAAAGTTCAAGTGCGAGCCTTCTCAAAGACTTGGGATTTTAGAGGAGGCCAGGGTGTTAGATTTCCTCTGCCTCCCCTCTGAATTATTTTGCCAATGCTCAAAATCCATTTCAACCTGATTTGCATGTTCCAGCTGGGTGCTGTGCAGTGGTAGCAGCAGTGACCTGCTTGAACCTGTCTCAGTTGTAATTAATGGAAAAACTCCCTTTAAGTTTAGAAAATCAGGAATTGAGTCTTAAGACATTTCAAATGTTACTGTCATTGGAAATACACCTGCCCTGAATCCTCTTTGTTCTACTCAGGTCACCTGTTTCAGCTCAGCAGCTCTCAAAATTTCCAATATATTCACCACCCACATGCTCAGATCTCGAGATGACAAAGTCATGAGTATTTTTCTTTCTTTTTGAATAAATCATGGCATCCCTGGCTCTGGAGACAGCCTGACAAAAATGTAGCTATAACTGAAGTATTTGCTGTAGCTGGGAAGTGTACAGAGATCAATTAAAATAGCCATTTCTTACTCACTGGAAAGTTTCTCAGATTTGGGATATGAAACCTCCAGGGCTGCACTCTACCTTAAAAGTAAATGGATTTCAAAATCTTGAGCAAAACCACATACAGATATTTCTGGGATCTAGCCAAAAAGAAGACATCAGTTTTGTTTTGAGGTCACGATGAAGGCTTCTTTTTAAGCATTTACAACTTTCGAAGTAGTTTCTCCCCTGTGTAGGATGTGGTTGTTTGGTAAAGCTGTAGAACCACTTAGCAGGAAGAGTGAACCAACACAAAGCACAAACTGTTACTGCAGTCAGTGCTCCATAATGATCTGAGTCCTATAATTCTGCCTAAAGGGTACAATTATACTTTATTTTCTGTGAATAACCCATAACAAGGTAATGCAAGGGCTTGTTTAAACTTGCCTTGGATGCGTTATCCCCACGTCTCCACAGAGTCAGTGTCACTGTCTTGGTAGGGCCGAGCTGTGGGTCAGGAGCAGGGAAGGGGACAGGCCACCCACCCCAGTGCAGTGGGCAATGCTCAGCTGTCCCTTACTTTTCCAGGGCAAAGTCACTGGCTGTTGCTTCCATTTGCTCAAGGAGCATATGGGCCTTTCACATATTCTTGGATAATTTACCTGCGTTATAAACATCCTCCCTGGCATCCTGGGGTGAAAAGGCAAAGGTGGCAGGGTGTGTTTAATGCCAGCCACACACACATGCTGAAGGCAGGGAAGCAGCGGGACATGGTGGCAGTTTGACTCACACTCTGTGTGCTCTCACTGTCAACATGGCAGTGCTCGGAACCCTTAATAATAATGTGACGTTTTAGCTGGGGGGAGATAAGAGTCTCTTGAAACCACATTTCTAGGTTCCTTTCACCCCACTCCAGCATTCATCTGGATTTACTGAGGAAGGTTAATGGATTATTTAGCAGGTTTCTCCAGCTATTATCAGTGAGCACACTCTGTTTATGTGGCTGGCCTCTCCTGTTCTGTCAGCTGTCATAAGCTTCTCAATTAGAAAAGGTAAAAAAAAGGCATGAAATAGGTAACTATGGTTACCTGTGATGTGGCTTTTGAGAAGTGCTCATAAACCTAGTGGCAACAGAGTTTGGAAGTTCAAACCTTTAATTTATTCAAGAACTCTCTTAAATAAGAGTGCTGAAAGCATTTAGAATAAATGCAGAACATTTTCTGCTGTAGAACAATATTGCAGTCTAAAGCAGAAGTCATCATACAGACCAACTGCTTGCTCTGCTCACGTGAGAAAATAGTAGCAGAAGAGGACAGGGTAAATACACCCTTGTTCCACTTTCCCCTTCAGAGTCCAGTGGCCTTCACAGTGGAATAGCTTGTGAAGACAGTGGTTTCTAGGAGAAGTAACACTTCCATTGTCCTTTTGTCTTCCTATTTACACTGAAATGGGGGTTTAAAAAGAGGTCATACAGAGCCCTGAAGCTCTGTGTGCTTCAGAGGCGTCTTTCAAATAAAGGTGCCTACCTCAGAAATTCAACACCAATCATGCTCTTTGCTGAGAAAAGAAAAATAAAATCCTTCATGCTTAACTTAATGAGAACACAGGATAATGCTAGCAGCTTTTAATTGGACCAAAAGTGTTCCACGAAATCTGTGTCTTGAGGTCCAGAATGTCACCCTTTAAGTGTTTCAGGTGAATCAGCAGAATTATGTACCTATTAGCCTTTTGCAAAGCAGGAATCTGCTCTGGGCTTTTCATTTGAACACAGCACCACAGTGTTTCCTGTGTGCTCTGTGGGCACTGCCCGAGAGAAGAGGAGAGTAAGTTCAGCCATCCATACACACTGTCTCATCTGAACTAGCCAAGTACACAGAGTACAAGAAAGACCTGTTTTGTCACATATTAGGTTATAACATGCAGCAACACAACATCCATACTGGAAAAGCATCCAGTGCATGACATGTCAGTGTATCCACACACTTTCAGTGGAAACTTGTCTGCTACTGTGTCAGTACTCATTTCTCAAGAAAGCTGAAAAAGTCTGGGGAAAAGGAAGTTTGTAGCTTGAGGGAAGATATTGGACTTATCCCTCTGCTAGATGTTTGCTGGATCCCATCTTCACACAAGTGATTTTGCTTTGCCACAAGACCATTTTCTAAAAGGCCAGCACAGTAACTCTGAAGCCTCTAAACATTTACCCCAATTCCTCTTGTTTAGCCAGCTTGAAACAAATAGCATGTAATTTGTTAAGGGTGCATAAAGTTGGGAATATTGCAGTTCAGTCAGTTGCAGGGCATAGCCAAGAAAGGTCAGGGTTCTCACAGGGTGATTTGGAGTGCTGGAGAATTTCCAATGTGTTTGCACTGGGGCTGTGTTCATTCTGAACCTGAGGGAAGGCTGTACTTGTATCTGTTAATCTGGAGGTTCCTTATTAATAGGCTACACACTTCATTGATTTTTAATTAATTTCTGAAGAGACACAGAGGGTAAGTGCTGCAGCCCACTGACATCTCTGTACTTATTGCAGTCCACATCTCTATTGATTGCCTGCCTAAGGAGCAGAAGTAATCCATTTTAAATACACTTTCTTGGAGAGAGTGAATGCACTGCACAGTAAGTCTCTTGGGTTATAATTGCATTGGTAAGAGGTCGGTGGCTGGGGTGAGGAAGAAGTTCTTTGTTAAAATATGCTGCTGCCCTCCAAGCAGGAAAGGCACTTGATCTCCCTCATGGACAGTTTGGATCTACAGAGTATCAGGAAAGGGCTGCTCATGTTACAGTTGCACAGGGAACTCCTTTATTGGATGCATTTGGCCTGCCTGCCTCTTCATAGGAAAGAGCTGGAACTGGTCTAACTGAAGCAATTAATCTGAGGGGAAGGAATAGCATTCAAAAGGCCTGTTCACATTGAGACCTCTCTCTTTGGTTGCCACTTTGAAAAACATCAAACGCTTTCCAGGAGGATGTGATCCACTGAGAGCTGAAACCTGAAGTCTCTGAGCACTCCCCAAATCAGAGGACAGGTATGTTCCTCCTGCTGGCATGTGTAGCACAAATTACTATGATTTGCTTTTGAAACAGCAATTCACAGCTTTTGTCATAAGGACTGTGTTCCTGCCAGCCTCTTAACTGTAGTTACTTTGCTATGAGTGTTTATTGCCCAGCAAGGAGACTTTTGCAGTAGTAAGTTTGTTATTTAGGCAGTTAAAGGCTTCTTTCACAGAAAAAAAAAAGGGTTGACAACAGGTAGGTGAAGTTGCAGCCAAAACTGCACAAAGTGTTTCTGTGTTTTCTGGACAGAGGTGAGTTGGGTCAGCTTACTGGGCACAGCAGGTGGGAAATCCTGGCTTGCAGAGCCCAGGCCCCGTGGTATGTTGGGGGAAGCACATCCCTGCAGTGGAAATGAATCTGAACAGCCAGGCTTTTTCTTACACAGGGACCTCAGTAGGTTTTGCCTTGCTTTTTTCTCCTCCTACGTGGGGCAGTGTATCCAAAGGAGAGTCTCCTGGAAAAACCTGACTGGTTTGTGTGGTCACCTTCAACATCTCTTGTGAGCAGCAGATACTGCAGTGATTGCAGAAAAGCATCAGATGTGAAGTACTTTATCCAAGTGTTGGCGTGACCCTTTACCCACAAGTCCTTGACTTTATTAAAGTTTTTCCTATTAGAGGTCTAGGTCCTGTTCAGTAACTGAATGATCAGAAACTCTCTTGGTGTGTCTCTGGCTGCAGAATGTCTTTGTGCATGACATCTGTGTTGACATAGTGAGAGTATGAGAGGGGCTGCAAAGCTGTATCCAGGTTACTGTGCACTTACTGCTGATACACTTATTATAAGCACAGACAAAAGGTACAATTTCTCTCTCTTCTTTGGACTGCAGTACTCTAAGGTAAGGTGTGGTTTTCTTCAGAGCTAATAGGAGAACCTCCCTGTCCTACTGGGCACTTTGGGAATGGGGAGAGTAATGTAGCCTGTGTCCACACAGCCCAGCAGGCTGGGACACCTGGCCCAGGTGAAGTGGTAGCACAGTATGACCCAGTTTGCCCATTGAAGGCACAAAAGCTGGCATAGGGAGAGCATCTTGCACCCAGCTGTCTTAAGAAAGCACTATGGCAATAGTTTTGAATTAATTGCAAAGTGGAGATTAGATAGAACTCCCCAGCTCCCTCCCTCAGGAATGTCATACTGAGGAACTAACTTTGCAGCAGCTGTACAGATGTGGCTGTAGGTGGGACCAGACCTTGGAGCCACATGCGGTATGAGCAGCATTGAAGCACTTGTTTTGCATCTCATTGCTTTTACTACTCTATGTAACATCTTTCATCAGAAAAACATGAAGTGCTTCCCAGTCTCTTTATGTTCAGCACCACCTAATCTGGACAGCTCCATAATTGGAGGGAACCTGGGAGACTACTCGAACTTTCTGCAGGAGTTCAGACAAAGGATATGTTTGATTATGACAGTGGAACAAATGCCCCTGCTGGTGTTCTGTAGGAGCCTCAGCACCTGCTCAGGATAGATAGGTTCATTATAAGGACCCCACAAGCTCAAAATTGAGAAGCAACCTGTTCAGCACTGACCCACTTATCTGGGCTGTGAAGGGGTGGGATGACACTCTTGAGATTTTAATTTAGGATTGGAGTGGGTCTGGGCACATCAAAATGTCTGCTCAATCCAGTCAATTAAGTATTGAAATGTCATAAGCTTATGAAATTGCGTCTCCTTTCACTTCTTTCTACTCTTTCTCCCTTTATGAATGACCCGTCATTTTGGAGTAGCCTGCATTTTCCCTGTGTTTCTAATCTAATTATAGTGTCATCATAGTGTCTTTCACTTCACTTTTGCTTCCCAAGTTTGTTTTGAACCTGTTGGGCTTTAGCATCTTTTTTTATTTTGTTTCTCGGGCCATAATTTAACAATGCAGTACATCAGGCTTTAGGACTACTATTTCTGTAACAAACATACTGCAGCAGCCACATGATGCAGAGCAAAGATCTCATCCTGACTTCTTTTTATCCAGACTGTTCTTTTGGTGGTTAACTGGCTTGTTTATATTGCCACAGGTGCTGTGTGTCCTCCTGTGGTTGGTACAAAGCCAGCTCACCCCAATTTTGTGCTTCAGCTGAGCACTGTGCAATCACACTCCCATGTGTGAATTTGTTCTTCTGGGTGATCCACAAGTGGAGATATGTAAGACTGACCTGTGTGCAAAACATCACCTCACTTTTCATAGCAGAACTAGCTTGAGTTACCAATGTGGGAGTTGTATTTCTACTGGTTATCTTTCCATAGGAGGGGTAGAAATGCAGCTGCACTGGGATCCTGCCTCTTAAGTCAAGTATAAATAGTCTTGGTCTTGCTTCTGTGTGCTCTGAGCTGTTCAGTCCAAAACCACTTGACAATGTCACAGCAGGACTGTGAGGAAAGGGACATATCAGCAGGCATGAATGCACAGCATCCATTCTGCTCATGTCACACCTGCTTGAGTGCAGACCTATCAAAGTTTCAGTCCTCTGGTCGTGCTGAGGTGGATGTGAGCTGTAGGAAAATCCAGATAGTTATATCAAAAGTCTATCCTAAGGCTGCATCTAAAGATGGCCATCTTGAGATAAAAGCACTTTTGCCACAAGATCTGGCTTGTTACATATGAATAGCACATTGTTTCACATTTAAACTGTAGAGAAGTGAAACCTTGAGAGAGCTTATCAAGTGAGCAGGAGATGGGAAGAAATATGTTACTATCACATAAGCTTTCTTTGTCTGCTCTTTACCAAAAAGAGGGATTTTAACTTACCCCTTATAAATGGGAACTAATTGAACTCCTAAATACCTGGGATCATACCACAGCCCCGGATGCAGGACTGGGTGTCCCTTGCCAGTGTTACCAGATTTGGCAGAACTCCAGACATTTTCAGAAATTCTTGACAGCTCACTTGGTGGGGGTGTGCATAGCACAAAGTGTGAGTGCCCAGCTCGGTCTGGTGGCAGCTCTGGACCAAAATAGAGAGCATCCTTCACTTTTCCTTGGCTGTGAGGGTGACCTGCAGTGCCAGCTCCCAAGCAGACCTACATGGCACATCACACCTCTGCAGCTGAGTCAGTGTATTTCAGAGCAGTTCTTCCCTCCCACAGCCATCTCTGGAGTAACAGCTACCTGGATGATTCCAGTTGCTCCTGACAACAAAGGGTACTGTGTTTTCCTTGAAAGTGTATTTAGCCCCAGGTAAAATTACACTTTTTCCATGGGGTATGCGGGGGAAAAGATGATCATTTGAGGCTTTCTGCAGTGATTCACATTATTAAGCTAACCCGAAGTTATTAGGATGGTAAGAAAGCAGTCTCCAAGGCTGCAGATTAAAGTCCATGAGATTTGGACTTGAAATTTTCTTTCGTCCTGTGCCTGTTTGATGAATCTGCCATGTGTCCTGGCTTTGGTGGGCAAAAGTTATTATCAAAGAAAGACAGGTTGCTCCTAAGTCCTGGGTGGGATAAGATCAACATACCCTCAATTTAAGGAAATACCTGTATATATTATAGAAAACAACAAAAGGTTTCACTGTACAAAAATCATTTGTAGCGGTTTTGCTGTGCACTGGTACTGCTAAAGTTCTTTGGGCAGGTGAAGGTCTTTATGTTTACTTTTTTAATTTGAATTGTCTTACATCATGCAAGATCGAAGACATATGTTAAATTTTAGGTAATGATTCAACACCCTTCCATTCATCTTTAGTAATTATCCCAAAAGGACTTTGCATTTAATGACTTACATATCTGTTTGATTTCTGTCCTGAGCAGTGAATACTTTTTTTTCTGGAAATGAAGTGCAGGCACCTGATGGAAAGAGCTTTCAGGCAAGACTCATGCAGTTCAAAGAGTTGGACATGGCCTGAATGGCAGCTGTCACCTTTGAAACAAATCCAGAAGCATCCTCAGCAGGGAGGAGGGACTCTGAAGAGTCCAGAAAAGTGAAGGAAATCAAATTGCATCTGAGAGAGTCTGTGCTTGTAACTCTTACACTGTGAGCTATACAAATGGAGGGTGTGCTCAAAAGCTGCCCCTAGAAACTGGGAGACAAAATGACAGCAGCACAAAGTAACATCGGTAATAACGATGTAAGAAAACAGCAAATTATGGCCACGACTTAAAGGCAGGATATCTTGGGGGACAAACCTATGTCTTGCCAGCAAAGCTTCATTTCCCTTTTCAAACAAATCCCTTTATTCTCCTATTTCCACCAGCAGCCTGACTTTGGTGGCCCTCCTTTGTAGTTGACTGCAGCACTGGAAGTCCGAATACTTTATGAACCTGATTTTCTATTTTTCTACTGCAGTTCAGCACTTGGAAAGATCAGAAAGCTGTCCCATGTGACACAATCTTCTTTCCACTGCCCCATTTCACTTTGTTGCCAGCATGTTATCTCATTTTCAGGTCTGGCATTTTTTTTATGAAAAGAGAATGAGTATACTTGACTGTATCTGAAGTGACCATTCCAAGTCTATCTATCCACCATGCTGGAGGCTTCATAAACACTCCATAATACAACTGGGAAATAATTTCTTCTTTTATTGCTCTTAATTACTAACTTTTAGTCTGTTCAACAAGGTAATTTTTGTTCTCTGTTATTCCTGCCTAGCTCTGAAAGCAAACTGATGACAGCAGGATTCACCTCAGCTACTAAAACTGGTGATTTCCACCCCCATCCCCAGTTGTGAAAGAAAAAGGGCTATTCCTCACTCAGCCTGAAGTTCCAAAGGGACTTGCTCAACTTCTCTGGGTTACAGCTGTTTGCCATGGCTGTTGGACGTTCTAGTAGCATTAGGCTCTGATTCAGAGAGTGACTTTAATGTTGAGGGGTCTTAACAGTAATTGCATTTCTAGGGACATTCTCTGTGAGGAACCTCTGTCGTGTCTGTGATGAGGAAGTGCCAGTGATGGGGCAGGTCATGGAACATTCTTGTGTCTGTGTGAGATGAATCTGGGCTCAGAGATCATGGGACAACTGACCTTTAATGGCTTAATGTCAAACCTCCCTCTCAGTGATTTCAGCATAAAAGCCCCACCCATATTCTGGACATTCTAATATGTCTGCTAAAGGGTGGGGTTTCATATTATTACATGTTGATAATTTCATGGGACCTCCTTAGCTCTGATTTGGACGAGCACTGAAGGGTGTTTCATTTCCTCAGCCTCACAGGTAACACCACAAATGACACACACAATGTCTGTTGGATCAAGGTTTAGAGCATCATTTTTACGAAAATGTCTTTGCCTTGTCACAGACTAGAGTCACTTGTAGTTTTGTCTTGTAACTCTCTTAAAATGTCCTCTTGGAATTGTCTCATGGGCTTTTGGGGTGCTGATGGCACCAGCTGTTTCATACAGAGACTTTTTTTATCATACTTCTGTGTCATGTTAAAAGATTAGAGATGCATACAGAGCTTTTCTCCTGCCAGGTTCAAAAATGCCTTCAAGTGATGGGTTTTGGCATAAGTATATGTTTAGACAGTATTGCTGCAGTGTATACTGTAATATTCTCATTTTTAGATTCTTTTCCTTCTGCTTGTAGAGTCTCATTTTATTGCAAATATATACATATATTGAAAACATATGCATATATACCTTTCTGTTTATACTTCTGCCACCCACATTTACAACTTGTTGATAGGGTATCAGGAAAATCAAACATCTTTACAGGAGGATTTACATTTCTGCAGGTCGTGGACTCTGCAGAGGGTTTTGTAGCTGTCAACCATATCTTGGGTGGTTTTAGCTTCGCAGATAGCACAGGTGGGAAAACCCCTGAGAAGCTTGTTTGACAGAGATGGAGTAAACTGTGAGTACACTGATACACAGACAGCTATTTCTACCCTCTTTCTGGATAGAAAAGAAAAGCAGCTGTGGTATTGGTGAGGAGCAACATTCAGGGTGGTGCTTACACATCTTCCTAGTTCTTAACAGAGTGTGACTTTAGGTTGAATAAAATAGAATCTTACTAAGAGGATATTAAATAATAGCACAAGACTGAAATAAATGAAAATGAATGAGTAGAACAAACAGTGTAACATCCTAAAGTGTTAGCCTACATGTTTAAAAAAAATAGTTGGAAATTAGATATGTAAAGAAAGTAAGATAAGACCAAGGAGGCATGGTTAAGAATTTGCTTAACTCTTTCAATGAAGGATGCTTTTGGACACCTTAACATCTGTTCCTGCCATCATTAGCTAAAGGCAGGAGGCAAAAGCCTCAGTGTAGGTCATCTCTTTTGATCTTAATAAGAAAGAAATTCTATTTCTTCACTGCGGTTACAAGAAATCTGCAATACCTTCATATAATTTCAGTGCTGATAGGTGCAAATTAATCTATTAAAGATGCTAATTTTATTTGGGCCTGATGTGTTCTGATGCTGCCAAGTTCTCTCATCAAATTCTCTGGGTTCTTGTGCCTTCATCATATCCTGCCCTCAAAGATCTCTTTGCAGGTTTGAATGTTTCTTTTTTGCCTCATCACGCCCCACCTTATTTTAAAGTATTGAGAGTTTCCACCAAATAAGGATAGTGGAAGTTATCTCAACTCTGGGATGCTTTACAGAAATTTGTGTTCATTCTAAAAATTTGAGATATTTCCTAAACTAAGTAGAAAAGAGATGTACCAGCACCTTGAGAGTTTTTGTTCAGGGAGAAGCTCTTTTGCAGAGAAAGATGCAAGACTGAAGAGAGGTGCTTAATCCCATAAAAGGTGAAGGAAGAGATTGTGAGTAACAAGAGGAAAGTGTCTGAGAGAAGCACAAGGGAGCCTGTCTGTTTGCAGAGGGCTGTAATCCTGACTTCAGGGGCAGAACTTTTGGGAACTGCAAAGAACCAGCACGATTTTAGGGAGGGACAGGAGACTGGGAGTTTGCTGAAGTCTGCCTAATTCCCAGAGTACTTGTTATGAGCAATTTTGGTGCTGCCTTGAAGACCTTTCCTGGTTACTGTTCAGTGTTAGAGATGTAAAATGGGATTTATATGATTTTCCAATGTCTCTGAATTTTATGGGACTATTTTTGAGGTGATTTTCCTCTATTACATAGTGCCATTGCTATTGAATGTGTTTTTTCAGATGGCAATTCTCGTGCTAAACCATGGTGGCTCTGGTTTCATGGGGCATTTGTTGTGTGACTCACAGTTGTTGAACCCATGAGATTTACATGTCCATTTTCTGTGGGTTTCAGTTTTATGTCAGGAAATATTATTCTTTCAAAACATACGGTTCTGATAGTCAAAAATTCAAGGTATTGATTTACAAATGGCAGGAGGGTGTGTTTGCCTCAACTGACAGTGCTTCTAAAGACTAATTCCATTTGCTTTATGCCAAAGAGTCTCTGTGTCCCCTTTCAAACTGCCTTCATGTTGACTGCTTGAGATAGTGTTTATGCCAAACATTCTCCCACATATTTTCAAAGATTTTACTAGTGTTTGCATTGAAATTTGTCAGGTAAAACCCACAGCAGTTTAAGGCCTTATTTGATGTTTTTTGTAAGGACATTCATTTTCATTGAATCACAGAATTGGAAGGGACCTTAAAGATCATCTCGTTCTGACCTGTTGCTGTGGGCAGGGACACCTTCCACAGTCCAGTTTACGCAGAGTTCCATCCAACCTGGCCTTAAACACTTCTAGGGATGGAGCATGAGCAGCTTCTCTGGGCAGCCTGTTTCGGGGCCTCACTGCCTTCACAGGGAAGGATTTATTCCTAATATCTAATCTAAACCTACCCTCTTTCAGTTTAAAGTCATTACACCTCGTCCTTGTAAAATGTCATACATGCACTTGTAAAAAGTTCCTCTCCAGCTTTCTTGCAGTCCCTTCAGATAGTGGAAGGGCTGTGTTCTGGCACAGTGGCCATGGAGGGTAGTTTGTGTGGGGGTAGGTATGTAGGAACCTCTAAGCCTGTGAAGGGGAACCAAATCTGGGCCATGGCTCTGAGTAATCTGGTTGTTTTAGTCACTATGTGTGGGTCTCTGAATTATCATCTCTATTATGGGACAATATGATCTCCTTGGTAGTCAGTAATGACTTTTTAAAAATTACCATATATATTATACAGAGCTAATATATTAAGAGATACCTTAAGGGTAATTATCAAGTGTGTAATTTCATCTGTAGGTTCTTAAAATGATGGTTAATGTCATAAATGCCTTTTAATTAAATTATAGGCTTGTAACCCTGCCCAACTATCCTCTGTGTGTCATATAATAGTAAGACCAAGCTTTGGTGTTATCTCAGTGTCACAAAGCATCATGTAAACTTCCATACTGATGGTAAATGGTTAGTCTCCCATCAGAATAAGAATAAGGTTAAGGCTGGAAACCTTGAGTACATGTTACCTTATCTTTACAGGCAGCTGGATGGGCTTGTTAACAAAAGTACTTCTAACAGAATATATATGCTCATAAAAAACAGCCATCGATCTAGTGTCTTATTATAGTACTACAGGCAGTATTTTAAGGGAGTGACAAGGCAAGGGAGTTTCAGCACTTGGAATGCAGAATTGGTTTTCATCTAATCCACTGAGGGTAGTGAAAATTTGTGTCCAAGTTAAAAACCTTTGGAGGTGGACAAGAACCTTCATCTTAAATTAGTCTGGAATTAGACACTAGCCTGGAATGTAACAGAGCTGGGATTGTTTCCCAGTCTGGCCTAATTTCCGTGGGGCTTTGGCTTCATTGATTATTTTTTATGGTCATCAGACTTCCTGCCTGAACCCCATAATATTTCTTTTCTTTGTCTCACAATTCCGGGTTTTAAATTTGCTGAAGCAAAGGAGTTATCTATGTGCTATTTTGTTGGGGTTTTTGCCCTTTGGTAATTGCCTCTTGTAGAATCATTCACATTGTAGTAAATGAAGGTCACCTAATCCCACCTCCTGCTCAGAGTAAGGGCAGTGTTGATCTTTTGTCCTCTAGGCCATGTTCTCATTGTGAATATTCTTAAGTGAAGCAGACATTTTACCTGTCACCGGTGAAAGGTATTTCTCAAAAATCATGTAAGATTCATTAAATTTATTTGACTGTTCTTATTCCTTCAGGGAATGATGTACCTGGAAGAGAGGAGACTTGTCCACCGTGACTTGGCAGCCCGTAACGTCTTGGTGAAATCACCAAACCACGTGAAAATCACGGACTTCGGCTTGGCCAGACTTTTGGAAGGGGATGAGAAGGAGTACAATGCTGATGGAGGGAAAGTGAGTACTGGACATATCTGGAAGTAGATTTATCGTGCTGTGACAAATCTCCTGAAATTAATCTTTAGGGCAGTGTATCCCTATGGGACTATTTTCTGTGTGAGAAAGTCTGTCAGTGACTTAGCAAAGCCCTGTCTTCTAGGAGACCTGTGTAGTGACAGCACACAAGAAAGCTGCTCGTTTTTTTGTTCAGTGAGCTTCTCCAGGTGCCAAAATACAATTGCATGAACAGTTTTCACACTCTGAATTAGGTTTTGTTCATATGCTCCATTGTGCATCTTGTTCTGAAGACTTCAGTTCAGTGAGTGATGGATTTTCTAGGGCATTCTTACCAAGCCCATTCCTCTGGTCAGTGTGCACCTCAATAACTTGCAGTCTCACTTTTCCAGGCAAGTCGTTTTCCAGGAAACAAAAGGGAGGGCCACAGCACATGTTGTTGTAGCATAGGAAGAACCTATGTGTATGTTATGTGTGGCATCTGTGTCTCCAGTACCATGCTGAATGCCAGGCCACTAAAAGCCATCTTCAGGAGACTTTTGAAACCAGACACTTTCCCCTATTACTTTCCAGCACACCACACCACATCCATATAGTGCCTTGCCTCATTTCTACTGCCTTCAGATTAATGCATTATAAAATTCACAGGGCTGTAAGTACATGCTGCTGCTGGCTGCTCCCTAAACATCTTGAAATTCCGTATTTCAATGTCACAGAATCCCAAGGGATTCTGCGTCTCCTGTCAATCATTTTCCTGGATGTTCAATTTGCTTTCTGTCTACCTGCTATCTGCATTTTTCTGTGTTCACTTATGCCCTTGTCTGGGACAAACAGCTGTTGTCAGTGTGTGCTGTTCTCTGGCATGGGCTGCTGCCTTGTTTGTGTGTTTGCTGCCCTTGGCATCTGCTGGATGGATCACATCAGCAGTTAAGGCACTGAGGTGAAGAGCTTGAGAGGAGTCACTGGTGTGTTCCCATTTCCCCATGGAAAGAAACTTCCTGCCACAGAAAGTGAAGTTTTCCCTGATTCCTTCAGTTCTCTAATCCTCTTCTCAGAAACCCCTCTGCTTCTCCCCTCCATCAGGCAGTGAATGACAGAAAATCCTTGCAAACCAGCTGTTCATGGCAGCTGTGTCTTGGACATGTAAGGCCAGTCACACTGCTGAGAGCTCTGGAGCAGAATTTACATGTCAGATGTATAACTTCATTCCAGAGAAGCATTCTGTCAAATCCCGAAGACATAGGCAGCTTCAAGTTGTATTAAGAGCATGCTGAGGTTGCCCACAGAGGTCATGCAGTTTCCATCCTTGAAGGTTTTCAAGTCCAGACTTCATAAAGCCCAGAGTAACTTGGTCTGATCCCGTAGCTGAACTTGCTGTGAGCCTGAGGTGGGACTAGAGGCATCCTGAGATTGCTTCCAACCTGAGTTATCCCATGATGAACAAGGCAGTCTTTTCTCCTTCAACAGCCGTTCATATTTGGAACAAGCGAGCCATATTTAATGGGAATGAAAGCAATGCACTTCTGCAGTGTTTAGTGGAGGAGGATGAACTGTCTTTGAAAGAGCTAAGCCAACCTTATTACAGGGTGCTATTTTTGCCATAACTCTATGGGTTTTGCTCATTAATCAACTTCATGGAAGGTATTTTCCTAAGGGTTGGAATGAAGACACATCCTCTGCTTTTACACCCACCATCTGTTCAGATTCTGTCTGCAGTTAAATATCTCTTTGGTTTATTCCAGTACCTCATCCATAGTTCCCAATTAGAAGTGACCCATACAAGTCTCTGCCAGGTAAAAATCTGTTAAGTGTTTATCCATTAGCAATTCATGGACTGAGCTGAGCCTGATGGGCCCAGCTCAGGAATAGGAAACACCATGAATCTCATTTTAACACACACTCAGTAGGGTGAACCCTTATGCCAAACTGTAGTTTGGTTTGCCTGTCAGAAGAGATGAGCTCCCCTGAGGCTGATTCACAGTCAGAGGGTAACGTGGGATGTTTGACTTACTTTTGGGAGCAACTTCCCTCCCTGCAGTACTGATAAGAGAATTGGGACAGCTAAATTCCTGACAAATATTAGGAGCCAGAAATTAAGCAGTGTGAGGTCTCCCCATTGCCTGTTTATCCTGATGATGGGGATGGTGAAGTATTATGGATGCTGCATTATTAGCCTGTGTCATTAGGGAACAGTTGAGATAGCAGTGTCTGGTGTTGCAAACTGTTGAGTCCAAAGAGCTTTCACATTTCACCTTTCCTGCTGCTCTTCTGATTTAGAGGAATTGGATGCAATATTTGATGATGGTTGGTCACACAGTTTTGATGAAAATGTGAGTCGTTCCACTGCATCTGAATCAGTAAATATGAGAAGTTCTGCAGATAATTGGTTCATGTTTCTCACCTCCACATGTTTTATGAGGCAAAGCCCAATTGCAGAGGGCAGGAACAGACATTTCCTCTGCTGGGCAGCACTGTTGTTTTTTTTTTCCAAGCTTGGAGTTGTAAAAGGAAACAGGGAGGAAGCTGATGTCTTTATACAGGATCTGTCTGTATTGTTTCAATAATGTATTTCAAGGGTACATTTCTCTTGTCTTTCCCTAGATGCCAATTAAGTGGATGGCTCTGGAGTGCATACACTACAGGAAATTTACCCATCAGAGTGATGTTTGGAGCTATGGTAAATCTGCATGTGATTAGTTTAAAAATTTGTATCTTTTAAAGCTTTAAACCAAGTTGTGTTACTGTGTTAAAGGTATCCTCTTTTCCTAATTTTTTTCTTTAAATGTGTAATTGGGCAGCAATTGTTACTCTTCTGTGTTACTTCTCTGCTAACTGAAATTTATTATCATGATGTTCCCTGCTGGGATGACTGTTGTAAGGTCTAGTATAGCAGCAGTTTGGCTGATTATTAGGACATAAGAAGGCCTCTTTCAGCTTAGCCACAGATTCATAAAAATACAGCTTCAGGTCATAATTTTCAGCAGTCTTTGAAAATCTCAACTCTAAAAACCATGCATGTCAAAAAGTATTTTCAGATTTATGGGACTTTCTATACCTACAGTCAGATAAAAGAGAATTTGTCATACTACAGAGCAAATATGGCAAGGGGAAGAAGAGACAAGCTCTCCAAACTAACTAGAACAAGCAGCTATTTAATTTCGCAGAGAACTTGGGAACTGGTGAGCTACCCACACAAGAAA
The DNA here is from genome assembly GCA_013400415.1 of Scytalopus superciliaris. NCBI lineage: Eukaryota > Metazoa > Chordata > Aves > Passeriformes > Rhinocryptidae > Scytalopus > Scytalopus superciliaris. The sequence goes on along the minus strand of VXBX01000798.1, from coordinate 242,506 downwards.
AACACTTGTGTTTGAGAAATGAGATGTTCATTTAGTGTTGATAATTGTTATCCAAATGAACTGTTGTACCACATCTGCTGAGCTGTCTGCCTGTTTGTCTAGTGTAGCTATTACCAATAAAATAATGTATAGCTTTATAAATGGCAATTTTCAGCAGTATCTAGGGCTACAGTGTTCTATTTATATTTCCTGTTGCCACATATATATCATTTTGAACCAAAAAGGGGTACAATTCTTGTCATTACTCACTTTTACCTGTGGGTAGCAGCAAAAGACACTGTTTGCTGTGACTGGTTAGCTGCCCTCTTGTAGTGAGCTGAGAAAAACCTTTGAGAGTTAAATTGGTCTTGTAAAGCTGTTCTTTCACTTCAATTTGTGTATCCCCTGGATCACTTTAAAAAAACTTTAAAAAAAAAGCCTTCATGTATGAAATTAATTTTAAATTCAGGAAGGCCAGAACATCTACATTCAGAAAAAGGACAAGACCATAAACAATTGACAAATTGTAGTTATTGAATATCAAGAAGGAAGTGAATAAATATGAAATAAATATGAGTTTTATTCATATGGTATTTTTGCCAATCACCTTTCATATGAGCTTGACAGCTGGCAAAATATGGTAATAATCTGGAGATGTGTTTATAATGACCAAATGAAAGTTAAAGAAACTGGTATGAGATCAGCATTTTCAATATTTAAGATTCTGTTTGGGACAAATTCTGTTACTTATATGATCTTTATTTCCAGCTCTGAAACCAAAACAAATCCTATGGCTTTTCAAAAAGAGAATCTTGGGTTTGTAGCACAGCACTACCATAAACTCAAATCCATAAGGTGATTTAAGGAAAAAAAATAATACAAGTGCCTGTGAATGATTTACGAGGCAGAGGCAGTGACATAATGTTACTCAGTACTGTACCTTTGTGGGAAACTGATGCTCTAAGTGAGGGAATACCTGTGCTTTTGCCCCTTAAAATGATAGAGTACCTCAGCCATTCATTTCCCTTTTTGATACGATAAAAGAGCATTCTTTTGTTATTACATCCATTTACTTTACAACCGTTCATTTGTCTCAGACCTTTCTCTTGTGCCTCACAACTATGCACCAATAAGAATGAGGGAAGTTGTTTTTGAAAATTAATACAAAGTGCTGTTTTACCATTTTCTGAGGTTTTTAAGTGGCAGACTGTCATGCTTTAAGCCCATAGGGCAACGAAGCACCACATAGTTGCTCACTCAACACCCCCTCTCCCTTCCAGACCAAACTTCAGTGTTTTCACGGGCACTGGTAAAGAATAAGAGACTGCAGTTCAGAACTGGGCCAGAATACTGCACTGTAAGGGAATCTGAGTAGCATGGCCTTAAATACTGTCACTCTTTTTCTCTGTCTAGGAGTCACTATCTGGGAGCTGATGACCTTTGGTGGGAAGCCATACGATGGAATCCCAACTCGAGAGATCCCCGATCTCTTGGAGAAGGGAGAGCGGTTGCCCCAACCTCCCATCTGCACTATTGATGTTTATATGGTGATGGTGAAGTGTAAGTAATAATTTAATATCCCTGTGTTCACTGCAAGAGCGACACTGGTTTAGAACATTTGCATCTGCAGTCTCTGGCAGTGCTGGAGAATAGGACAGGCTGCTTCAAAACCAAAGCTTCCCAAGTCACTGTAAATTCTATTTAAACACTGTATGCACATCTTTTGGAATTGCAAATCATACAAATTTAGCCAAGAAGGGCTGAGTTAGCTCAGCTTCTTATTACCCTCAGATGGTATCTCATATTCTTGTTGTGAAGTCAAAATTGTATGATTGCTATTGTAAATTCATGTCATTTGCATGACAGTTGATTTGGATGTTAAAAAATATAGTATTAAACATAATTATGGTACATGGATACCCAGCCAGTGAAGGTTGTGAGGAGAACTGCTGGTTCCAAATATTGAGAAAAGAATTTGCAAAGGTTTTATTGTTAGTAACAAGAATTATGGTTGCAATAGTAATAATAAAAAGTATAATTAATAGAAGAAATTCTACAGAGAGGATTATTTTTTTTATCATTCTTAGTCCAATACAAAAATTTATGAATATTTTTATTTCAGCAAAAAAGAACTGTCTGCACATGATTTCTTCCTACTCTTTTATCTCTAAGATACTCCCACTAGTGACAGTATCCTCAAAGGTTGTGCTTCTAATTTAAAAAGAATTAGAAATATCTCTCTGATGTTTCTGGCTTAATTTAAGAGAGATTAACATACAGACATCTCATCCATTCTATATACTCCTTTCCCTTTTGCTTTGTACACAAAAGCTGTGAAAAAAAAAAAAAGAAACTCAAACTAAGAGAGGTAAATAAAGTATCTTGTGAAAACAGTTGTACTGTGCATGCAGATGTGGCAATTGTCTGAGCAGTGCAAGGGGTTTTATGTTGATTGAGTGCAAAAATGTCCCATCTAGTAGGATTTCTAGTGAGTATGAGGTCAATCTCAGCGGGATAAAGGAAGCCCTAGAAGATGTGGCAATCTGGGAGATGGAAGGTTACAGCTTGATGCACAAATTTAACCCTGACATATTTGTGTGAAATTCTTTATAAGCTTTAGTAGATTTCTTTTTCCTGTGTTGGTCACTCCTTCGGTTAAGTCGCACTTAGGAGATAAGGCATGTTTCCTTTAGCATCCCTGAAAGAGAGAACATGCTCTTGGGAAGCTGCTGATAGGATCTTCCATTAGAAAAAGCTGACAGAGAGCAACTAGTTGCTGGTGGTGACTATCTATATTACCTGCTTGTTTTGCAGAAGTTATTAGCAGGGATTGAGAATTGTTGTTCCTAATGAATGCTTCTTGGAAGAGTGAAGGACAAAGGAATTGCCTTTGTTCGATTACAATAAGATCTAGTGCCTCATGTGAGGGCTGTGCTCGTGATGCAAACAGGGCAATGCAGGATTGCCTGAAAGGCAGATGCTGGGTCAGTTGTCCTGTAGATCTATTGGGCAACTCTCTAAGTCACTGTGGGACAGTATGTCAGTTACAGTAAAACTGTATTTAGTAGTAACTTTGTAATAAATCCACTAGTCTCTGATGAGATCAGGTTCATTGTATGAGAGGTTGCACACATCCTTAAGGAAAGACAGTCTGCACTGACATCTGAATGGACAAAACAGGGCAAATTGCAAGGCATTGGTGCTGTCTCTGGTAGAGATTGGAGCTCAGCAAAGTAAGAAAAAAAAAAAAATCCATGCAGTAAGGAACAAGCTAGTCTGGCCAAACCCAGGAGTTTTCCATTTTATGTATCATAGAATTCTAGCTTTCCATTATTCTCTCTTTATTGCTACTTTTCTTTAAGACAGAGCTATCAAGGACTTCAAACTTGCACACTTTTAAAAACTGAATGATTTCTTCACTTGACAGTTAATTGTTTTCTTTCTCATCTATCTTCTGTCCTCAGGTTGGATGATTGATGCTGACAGTCGGCCAAAATTCAAGGAGCTGGCTGCTGAATTCTCTAGAATGGCTCGAGACCCTCAGAGATACCTAGTAATTCAGGTAAGCAAGTCTACAACATCACTGAGGGGCAAAAAAACCTGACTATTAGGGGCATTGCCTTTTAGTCTCCTGAAGTTCAAGGTGCTCTTAAAGTGAACTTAAAGCAAACAGTGACCACAGTATTATACAAGTGGGAAGTAGAATAGACAGTGTCAGTACCTCAAAACCAATAATATTAATAATAAAATTATCTGAAATTCACTTCCTAAACTTGGACTTATTAGCACATATACAAGATCTGGCTTTGTAGGATGCCCAGTGCTTTGCATTTTCTCATGAAACTGGGGGCAAGTTTTGTCCATTGGTGGACAGTGGATCTACTTTTAGACCAAGGACTTGCTTGGTTCTCCAATTGACTAGGCTGAATCTCAGGGGATTATCCCGAAGAGATTTTTCTCTGCACTGCTAAGATCACAAGAAAGTTTCTTTTCATAGCCTAGACATAAAGGTTTCTCAGAAGACAGGGAGTTCTGTCACACTGGTACCTCTCATGCTAGAGAGAGGCTTCCCTCTCTGTTCTCCTCAGGTAGGCTTCACATCCCTGTGATGGAGCCACACCAGCTTGGCTCATCCCATGGAACTGCACTATGGCTGCAGTATCTCTTGAGTCCATCAGGCTGGAGCTGTGTGTGCCTGTGTGTGTACAGGTGTATGTCCTTTCATCCATTCTGTGGAAGCCTAGAGCTGTGCACGTGTTTTTCACAGCTCAGACTCAAGCCACAGAAAATGTATCTAATTGGTAAGGTCCTTAGGTGTGAACAGTTCAAATGAAAATGAAAATTTGAGTAAGGTGATGGTGAAACACCAGAGACCAGAGCATTGAAATAGTTTGATCCAAGTAATAATATTCTGGTGCTATATCTCATGCCGTATCTGCTCCACACCATGGAGTATAGGGCAGAGGTACATCCAGCTGGTTCCCAGTCTCACACTGATGTAAGAATTCCTAGTGGAAGAGCCTCCACAAATACAGTCCCTGACACTTCATGTCTCCTGATTGCCTCTGGGTCTCGTGCCAGTCTCGCCGTGTGGTGTTTCATTTCACTGTGTAGACACGCTAGACAACTCATGGTGTTATTGCACAGTGGGAATGCACACTGCTCTCCTTCAGCTTCAGCAGAATTAAAATACAGTTGAAAAGTAAAATGCTAGTTAAGAGGATTTGTGGTGCTGAATGTGGAATTTCCCTTGCAGTATTCCCCACTGGGGTAAATTGTAAGTTCAGCTGATACAGGTGAATCTTGAAAAATCAGTCTGATTAAATGACTTCATTAGAGAGGACATGTTTCCTTATTCCAAATGCCTCTTCCCTCCCTTTCTCCCCCTGTCCTTCCCTGCCCCATTTCATTATCTGGTGGCTGTTTTATCCCATGAGACTCCTCTGCAGTGCTCCTTGCAGACAATAGTCTGTGAGCTTCAGGGTAACTCCATTGCATCGGTATCTCTGCGATCATGACTCCCCATTCCTCTCAGATGCAAACAAGAATGACAAGCTTGCTGTTGAGCTTTTAAACTGCTCTGGGTGCACCCTACAGCACAGCCATCATTCCCTACTTTATTCCACATGTGCCATCATAGTTCTTGAGGAGTGGGAGGCCATTCTTTAACCATGCAAGTTAAGATTAGCATTGTTTCTATGGTCACTTAGGTGTTTGGGGCATGGGCTGACTTTTAGGGTGTTTTGTGGCACCAAGCAAAAGTGCAGCTGAGATTTTCCTCTCCAGCTTGTAGGTGGTGTTTCAACACAAACACATATTGCTGTTGTTGCCTGGTTTGATTTTTGTTATTTTTAGCTCTGTTGTATTTTGTAGAACTTTCCATATGGATGGCACAAAATTTATCCTCTAAGTTCCTAAAGATACAGACTAAAATAAAGCAGACACTCAGACACCACAGTTTCCATGTTTTCCTCACCTCTCCTATTTCAGCATAAATAGCTGAGATATTTCACAGAATATGCTGAGTTGGAAGGGACCAACAAGTATCCAACTCCTGGCCCTGCACAGGACCATCCCCAAGAGTCACCATGTGCCCAAGAATATAATCCAAATGCTTCTTGAGCTCTGTCAGGCTTGGTGCTGTGACCACTTCCCTGGGGAATCTGTTCCAGTGCCCAGCTACCCTCTGGATGACAACCCTCTTCCTAATATCCAATCTAAACCTCCCCTGACACAACTTCAGGCCATTCCCTCAGGTTCTGTCAGTGGTCACCACAATGAAGAAATCAGTGCCTGTCCTCCTTCTTCCCCTCATGAGGAAGCTGTAACTGCAGTGAGGTCTTCCCTCAGTCTCCTCCAGCTGAACAGACCAAGTGCCCTCAGCTGCCTCACAAGGCTTCCCCTCATGGCCCTTCAGCATCTTCACTGCCCTCCTTTGGACACTCTCTAATAGCTTGTACCATATCTTATCTGTAATTACTTCACAAGGCCAGAACTTGGGTCAGAAACTGAGCTTGTATGGGGAAAAAGAAAGAATAAAAGCTGAATCACAAGAAGGCCAAAAAAAAAAAAAATGGCTTTGCTTAATTTATGCAGTTATTCCCTTTCTGTCATCATATTCCCAGTTAAAAAAAAGAAAATAAAAATCAACAAATGATGTGGATGTGGTGCTTTAGAACAAATAAAGCAGCATTTGTGCTCCCTGCAGCCTGGCTGCCAAGGCATGAGGAAGGTTGAAGGAAAGGATATTTGGGAAATTAACCTGTCTGCTGATGTTTTTCCTCTCTCAATGCAATCTCTTTAGGGAGATGACCGTATGAAGCTCCCAAGCCCCAATGACAGCAAGTTCTTCCAAAACCTTCTTGATGAGGAAGACCTGGAAGATATGATGGATGCTGAAGAGTATCTTGTTCCTCAAGCCTTCAACATCCCTCCTCCCATCTACACCTCCAGGACAAGAATTGATTCCAACAGGGTAAGAGCAAGATCTGGCAGAAAATACTGGTTGTTATAAAAGCACAGGTAGAAATTTAAAGTACACCAATCAAACACAGGCCAGCGCTGCTTTGGAAATTACACTCTCCCATTGTAAGGAGGGTGGCCATAAAAATGTTGTCATTGGGTTCCCTGTTCGTTGTGCCTCTGCGAATTCTAAATTAATAGCTCAGCCTTGAGTGAACAAAGGCTTGACTTGAGCTGCCTCTCCTGAAAGCACAGCTGAGGCTTGTGAAGTCAAGCAGTGTTGTTTCTCCATTTCAACTGGCCAGGAAATGCACAGCCCTCATGCTCTCATCCCTGCAGTCCTGTTGTCTTGACAGGGTTGGCACTGATGTAACTGAGGGCAGCTGGAATATATAGATAATATTGCTTTTGTGTCTGGAGCCAGATTTCAGACCCAGCCTCTTTTCCTATTTATATGTGATGCTTTCCTGACCCTCCTTCACCAGTGTGTGTTTCTGCTGAGCACGTCACAGATATCACCGTGCTGATCTTCATAACGTCCCTCTCAGGGGAGGAAATGCTGTGCATTTTGCAGAGGGAGCTGAGGCACAGAGAGCATTCAGGTGGAATTTAGCTCAAATAACTAACCATCTAGGGGATAGGGATATAATCTAAGCTTTTCATGTAGCCTTCATTTTGTATCAGTGGAGAAGCATGGGTACACCCAGTGGGTGATTATTGCCGCCTGCTTTGGACATTTACAGTGGGATAAGTAACTTTCTAGAAGTGTCTTTCTTTATCCACTAACTACTGACAGCTGCAGAGCACTCTCAGACTTGATGTGTGAGCTCTGGTGAGTTGGATCCTCTGTCTCAGTGCTGCAGGAGCCCTGCTGCAGGTGGGGAGCCGAGGTCAGGTCTCCAGAATTCATTTTCACTTCTCAACAGCCTGCCCACAGCTCTGATGCCTGTCTGTTCCTGTCCTTGGCCCCTTCCTTTTAACAGTTTAGGTGCCACCCCTCATCACAAAACTAAGAGATGGTGAAATGCATTACTAATGTGATGGCATTCACTTAGGCATCAGGTATATTTACTAATTAGGGACTTGTTTTCTCTCCAGGCTTTTTAGTGCAAAGTCACTGTTTAAGTACTAAGTGTAGTATCTTTAAAATGTTGCTGTTTATTCCTCATGGTTTAGAAACCCTTTGGACCTCCTTACATAGTTCCAAGTCCATACCCTGGTGTGAAGTGATTACACCATGTGAGACAGGGAAGATGTGACTGAAAGAGCCAAGAGTGTATAAGCTGAGTCAGTATCCATGCTTTGACCATACACTGCTTGAAGTTCCTTACCTTCTCCTGAGAAAACTGGTGCTTTTCTGGAATAAGGAAGACAAAATCTGATCTTAAATAGTAGTAATTTCATAAAGAGATTGCTACTATTTTAAAGGCAAGGACACTAGAGTGGTCTGGATTCATGTAGCTTTTTCCTGTATCACTGGAAGTTAGTGAAGGGGGGATGATGCAGGACTTAGCAATAAGCAGGAAACTTGCTCTTTATGGCAACAAGAGTTAATTTTTAGTGTTGATGTAGATCTGAAATAAATCAGGTTTACTCCTAGCTGTCCCTGGAGAGGTTCTGTTTCCTTAGCTGCCAGTTTCTGAGAAAAGAAGTAAACTACAGCAGTTACCTTTGAAAGGTACTCACTGTCACACTGATGCAAATCACTGTGGCTTAGTCTGACACATGGTGTTGAGAGAGCACAATCTGATATATTAGGTTTTTTGTATTCATCTCACTCCCATAATTGCTGGAAACACTGAGGTATATTCAAAGGAGAAAGGATCAGTAGGAAAATGTACCTGCCTTTTCAACAGTTCCTTTTGCCTTATGTATTTGGTCCCAGGCGAGCAGAGGAGTCCACTAGAGCTGAGGGAATTAATTCCAACAAAAATCCTAGAGTAAATATTCTGAAAGATTTATTTATAATGGGTTGTTGGGGCAGCCAACAGGCTCAGTGGGATATTCATGGAATGCAAACACAGGCATTTATTATTGTTATTATTATTCACTATAATGTTCTGCAATTCTTAAATGTACTGCTAGTGCTGCCATACAGGGGTACACCCAGATTGCAGGGAGGCCATAGGACCATGTTCCTGCAGGGGCTTGGGGCCAAGTTGAAAGCCCTGTAGGATCATAGCACTTGTGGTTTCCTGTGCAGCAGGGTATTTTCTGGAGGTGGCACGTTTGTTTCCCCTCCGTGCAGAAAGCTACATAGTTGTCTGTTGTTTTTGTGAAGCACTCAGTTTCTTGGTACATTAGCTATTCTTTTAGTGAAGATTCATGTTGATTTAAACAAACTGCACAGTAGCTCCTTTAAGGTAATAGTGCATCTGCTGTGCATAGTTCAGTACAGATGGGTGTCAGCCACAGGAATCACACGGAATTGCAATTCTGTCAGAGCTCTGTATCTGCAGTTGTCTGATTCTGTCTCAGTGTTTCCTTTGGATAGTTTGTGATTTATGCTTGTTTAGTGTAGTGCATATTAATACTGCACAAACTCATTATAGTGCTGCTGCAGCCATAGATACCAAATGAATTGATACAGCTTAGGTAGTTTGTGCTCTCTGTGTCTAGCAAATTGCATTTTATGAGGAGATTGCGAGGCAATTTCATGAAGGAAAATGCAGACAAGAGCTACATGATCTTCATGTCATTTTCAGGGATCAGAAGCATGAAAGATACTATATTTCCTACCTTAGCTGTTCCAATGGCATTTTCAGTGGAGAAGGAGTCAGTTATATGATGGCAGGGCATTGTGCTCCTTCTCTGGGTGCATTATACTGAGAGCTTTAATTGAATGTTCCGGCAGTGTGGCTCTCCAGGGGGCAGGAAGAAAGCAGGGAGCTCGTAAGCCTCCTCACACTTAGGCTTTGAAGTCGGGGAATGAAGGAAGAGCAGGAGTATTTACTTTCTCAGGAAAGCTCTGAAGTTTCTCTAGGGTGGTCTCAGGTCTAAATCCTTGCAACTTGTTGCCTGGAAGAGACACCACTGAATGAGGTTTTGTAAAGCACTCCCTGCCTTCTTCCTCCTATGTGAAGGAAAAGGCATTTGCATGTGAATTAATAGCACAGAGCTGCAGCCCATAGAAAGAAGACTGGAAAGAGGAAAGCTCCTCTGGTCTCTTAAGTATCACATCCTTCTTCCTCCAGGGATTAAAAGGCTCAGACACAACTTCAGCATTTCCATCACACCCACACTGGCTTCATATTAGCACGTGCTGGGGACCTGTGCTGCCAGAAACCCACACAGGGTCTGGCCCATACCAGTGGCCTCAGTTATGAAGTTCAGTGTGAGACTGCTGTAGCTTTTAAATAAAAATTAACATCCTAAGCTAAATTGAATTCTTTCATTGGATCTGAAACTCTTCAGTTGCAATTTCAGCTCTTTGGCTTTTTCCAGTCTTTATTTTCTGCTGTCTAGGGATACTCTAGAAATATGGAGTTTTAGATGCTCTGTGCTTCTGAGAGATAAGCTGAATTCTCAGCAGGGTTTCCATGAGCACAGGACCCCAGCTTGTGCTCAAGTGTCCTACATTCACATCCATTAGATGATTCATTCAGGTATTTATAATGAGTACTGTCCTGTGTGCATAGAGATAATACAGAAAGCACTCTGTGTACCCCATGATGGTTTTTGCTCTAAATCCTTGGCTAATTCCTGCTGAAAACTGTCTATACTGTTTACTACTTGCTGATACTGTCCCTGTAATTTTATTCCGTACACTGTATATCATGGAAGCACCTGCCAACCCTGCAATTAAATATCAAGCAATTTTATTTCAGAGATGTCTAATCCATATGTCCAGGGAGACCTATCCTGCTCAGCTAAAGCAGACTGTGCTACACCAAAAGCCAGTTTTCAGTTCTCCAAGCAGTATCTGGTGTGCCACTGCAGCAGTCCTGATGTGGCCTTAAGTCTGGTAGTGTTGCATGGCTGGATAAAAAGATTATTCCAAAGTGAAATCAGGGAAGAAGTTATCTTTGTTATTAATTTTTTCTGGTTTCTAAATTTGAAAGGTAGCCATTTTCAAATCACAAGGTAACAAAGGAGATCATTGCTAGTGATTTTCATATGTGTTTCATGTCAGTGTGGTGTATGGCAGGTTTCCATGTCCAGTTTATCACAGACAATAAGGACTGTTCACCCAGTGGGATCACTATTAGAATCAAGTGACTTTTATTAGACTTCATGTAAAAGGGCTTAATTTCTTAGGCACCTGCCTGTAGTAGGTCACATCTGAGGTCTAATATGATCTCATTTACATACTGAAATACAGCAGACTGTAAGCTGTCCTCAGGTACAGGTGGAAGGAGGAATTTTGGAGAACAGCCACAGGGGGCACTTCCCAGAGTGTCAGCACAGAGGTACTGCCAAGGGCAGGTGAGGAGAGCCAGCAGTTGCTTGTAGCATCCTTTCCTCTCAGCAAAGCACACACCAGGAGGGAGTCATGATTTGACCACAATTCTTGTGTCCAGGGCCTTTGAAGCACCTGGTCCTGCACAAGCTCTCAAGGTAAGTTATTTCTCCAGGTGTGTCCTGGCCATGTGGGACTGATGGCAGTAAAACTGCTTCGTCCTTAAGTCAATACAAAATTTGTGTGAGGAGATATCAAAACTAGATGGGGCCATTGAAAGCACTTTGTCCAACCTTCTGCCATAGCATAGGCCAGAGCCTCTGGTCTCTTAATTTCTGCATCAAGTGTAAAAATTCTGTTTGAGTTGGAGTTTGTGTTTTGGAAAGATTGTCTTGATTGTATCAGGTAGGATGGAAAATACATCCCGGCATAGAAAAGTCTCACTGGGCAGTTAATGCTGAGTTTTTAGCAGTTTTTGGACCCTGTTCCTGTATGCTATGCACTCTTTTTTGTGCTAGATTTAGGGAGCTGCCAGTTATCAGAAACCTCTTTGGGCTGAATAGGGCAGTACCATTTGTGTATGTTTACTGTTAGAAGATGACAACAATGATCTTTTCATGTGGTTTGTTTGGGGTGTTTGCCACCCTTCTGCTTCTGTAGCATATTCCCAAAACTAATATGACCAAAACTCTCCTTAAATCTGATGCCTGTTACTGGAGCCTTTTTGGTTCATGGACTTTTTTGTTTCTATCCCATTTCATTAATTCCTTCTCCTTAAAAAGTGATCAAAACCATTCTGAAAATCTTAGTAGTAATTTTTTTTTGCCTTTCTACTAGACCCTGTCACTTCCTTATGTAAGTGTGGCAATGAAATCTCCAATGCCAGAACAGATGATCATATAAATTAACTAGACATTGCTTTAAAACATTTTATAACATTTCAATTTATTATACTGACACTAACTCTATATTAGCTCTCCTACCTCTTGAAAAGCTGCTTGAACAGTTAGGAAACTTTATATGAAGCCATTCTGTATGACTTTTGTTGAATACTGCATCTTGTATTTTTCTAGTAGAGTCTAGGCAACTGACTGCATTTACTGCCCTCAGATTTTTAGGGTAATTCTGGAAGTCCTACCAGCCTCTCTTTCAAGATCTCTGATTCCCATTTTCTGCTTTCCTAAGTTTTACCAACATCCTAGTGGTAGGAGACTCCTGTCCATTCTGCTCTGCTTTTTACATGAAGCAGTTCCTAGTAATTTTTAGTGTTCATTTTTTGCCTGCTAGACCATCACAAGTATTTTACCTACTCTATTTTTTTTTTCTTCTGGAAAATTCTTCTGTTTCTAGCCTTTCTTGGAAGTGTGGATAGCACCAGACCATCTTTGTCCAGGAAAAGCAGGAGGTAAACCCAGATTAATACTAGTCAGCCTAATTCCATTCCTCAGGGTAAAGAAATAGTGAGAATAAACATGCAAAAATACACTGTAAAATACATTGCATGAAAAATTATTTCAGTCTTAACAATTTACATGAAAAAGGGAAAGCTCCTCACAAAGTATGTGTATTTAGAATAGGAGTATTTAAATATCTTTTTTAAGTGTGCTGAGTTTGCAAGAGGAGAGTGGAAGAAAATTCAAATGAAGTACTCAAACAGAATAGATGATGCCCAGCTCTTCACAGAGAAGTCTTTGAAAGTGCTTTATGGCCATTAGTCTCTTGCTTTGCAGCCAGGCCAGCTGAAATCAGTGGTATCTCTCAAAGAGTAAGCCCTTCTTAGCCTGAGCTGATTATCAGGATCAACTTGTTGAATTGCCTCATCCTTTTGCAGGTCTTTTTTAAAGTATTGGCCATTTTCTCTTGCATTCAGGCATGTAGATTTAGAGGCAGACTTTCCTAAAGTATTGGATGGCGTTTTGGTTCCTACAAATTTAATTTGTATTTAGTAACAAATCACCACCTCACAGGACTTCCTGCAAGTTACTGCTCAGTGGAATCAGTGGAAGAGACTGTAGATGTGTATTGTTTCAAACCTTGATGCGTGACATGTAAATTCACTGAGCTTTAATATAAACTGGTTTAAAATCAGGCAGCATCTGCTTAATTCATGAATAGCTGCTAGCTGTGTTAACAGTCGAGAGAGCTCACAGCTGATCCATTTTCTTTTCTCTCCTGAAAAGAAAAAGTCAATAGATATAAAAAGAGTAAGTAATAAATATTTCTACACTGCACTGATGAGGCATTCTTGGAAAACAGCAAGCTAAACAACTCTACATAATTCGGTAGATGGAAAAGTGGACTGAGAGTCAGGAAATAATTATGAGAGCCGGGAGAATATATTCATTCTATGACAAGATGTGCAGCAGAAATTGTTAGTGGGAAACATCTGTTTGTGAGGATCCATATTTGTGGGTTTCTTAAAATACTAAAAGCACCTGAAAATACAAGGGGCTATGATTTGGAAACACACCTGGAGGGGTTCCAGGGAGTTGTTATTTAAACACCAGTCTGCCCGTGATGGTTGGGGCCCCCAAGGCGGAGAGCGCCACCCTCAATGTCCCACGGCAGTGGGACTCCCGGGATAATGCTCTGGGTGTGAGGTGGCAGAAGGACTCTGGAGCAACCTGTGCCAAATACTGTACTTTCTAAACACACATGCAATGGAGTTAAATGCCAGCACAGCCTAAAAAAATGGCCTTTGTTAGCTGGAGTAGTCTTTTTGTTAAATGCCGTGAAGGAGAAGGGAAAAATAATTCTCAAAGCTATAAAAAGGCTCTCCAAAAGATGCAGTGGGGAGAAGTGGGAGGAGGCACAGATGAAGTTTAGATTTAAAATGTTAAAAAATGATTATTTTATCCAAATCAGCTGGATGGTTAGTTCTTTTGGAGTATTATTGCCACCAGAACCTCAGCCCTGCTCTAAATCAACTCAGCATTTCATCAAGAAGCCTATTCTTTGCTATAAGAGACCAAGAGTGCACAATTACGGGTTTCTTTTCCCCCTTGCATAATAAAATTGGGAGATTATCATCAAGTTTCTATTCAGATTTTAGGAAGGCTTTTTCATTTTATTTTTAAAACCCATCTTTGTCTGTAAGAGCTCCCTGTTCAGGCCAGCATGCTGTAATGATTATGCTGTAAAGGCTTCAGTGGAGATGTGCTCTATTTCATTCTCAATGAGAGTTGATGGCATTTTGAGAGGCTCAGAATATCCTTTGATTACTGTATAAAACAGATTGAGGAAGATGGCAGTGCGGCGTGCACAGAGGAAGGGGCTGCTGCTCCCAGGATCACTCATCAACTTTCTTTTGTGCTTTTTTTTTTTTAAATCTTCCTTGTCACAATCACAAATCATGACCATGTTGTGGTTTTGGTCCCATGCCCCATCCTTTCCCTGTTTTGGGATTTGAAGCTTGAGGTTTGTACAGTAAAGGAGCTGCTGCTGCTCCTGTATTTTGGACAGATGCTGCAGCTTATGAACAGGAGCAGTGCTTTGACCCCTCTCTCCCATGTGGAATTGTTAGAATAGCTAGAAAATGGTACATTGTCCCTTCCAAACTGCAGGGAATTGGCCCAATGTTAGAAGATGCCATTTACTGTGAAGTGTCTTGGAGACTGTATTAGAAAAGGAGTGACAGAAAGCTAGTCATGGGTGACAGGAAGGATATGGAAGTCGAGGAGACTGAAAGGGAAAGACAAACCATGTGCATGCTGTCTACTTTCCTGCTTTCCTGTTTGACACTCACGGTGCATTAACACAAAATAATAGGGAAAAGGAATCCTTGCATCTTCATACTCGTGTCATGCTTAGATAAAATTGCATGTTGTGTCAGCTGCAATCTGTCTGTCAGCCCTTCTGAGGTCAGAAGGGTTAGGGTTTCTGGGATCTGGAGAACAGGGGGTTTTCAGGGAGAGCTTTTCAGGCCATGTAGCAGGAGAATCTTTTATTCCCAGCCCAGGTATAGGAGAGGAGTCTGTGGAAAAGCGTTTCACCTTGTTTCTCTGTCAGTGTGCTTGAATACTGTTTTTTTTGTCCAAACTCTGCATCTCTGAAGAGGTTATTTTCATTGGTGGTCTTGTCATCTTTGGCTCTTTCACTTGGTGAAGTGTTAGACTGAAAATACATTGTTTATGTCTGGTATTTTCCAGTGACAGCACAAGAAATGCTGTGTGGTATATAGGTGTGTTGTTTCTCATACCACTAACCAGGTTTGTTAGGCGTGCTTTGTTTGTGATCTATGCCATTCACTGTCCACAATCCAGACAAAATTACTGCTGGAGGGCTCTGTTCAGATTTGGATATCCCACTGCATATGGGCTGCTCTGAGAAAGTTTGTAAGTCTGATTTTCTCACTTAGAGGAGAGAAAATTAAGCAAGAAAAAATTTGAATGACTGACCTGAAGCTGTGAATTCAGTCAGTACTGGCCCAAACCCAGGTGGCCAGCGAAACACTCCTTCTGATTTTGAACAAGTACAGGGATGTCTTAAACCAGGCACACTGCCAGGATGTGGTCTGGCACATCCAGCTGACACTGGCAGCCTGTGGGACCTGAGTTAGAGCTCAGGTTGCCTTCAAATCTTACCTATCCTTCAGGAAACAGCAACCAGAAAACACTTAGGTGCAGAAAAGTCTTATTTGTTGTTTTTTCTATTTATTTTTTCCCTCACTGATCTTAACTGGATGTTTCGTGTCTGAATTGTAGAAGAAGCAGTTGTTAGAGACTGAAGCAAACACTTAACACAGCACGGTGCTTACATTGTTTTCTATACTTGTGATCAACATTCAAGGTTAAACATGTAGACACATTTTGAGAAATGTTAATGCTGGAAAAGTGACTGGGACTTGATAATTTCCAATAAAGATTCATTGATGCCCAGTGAAACTTCGCAGGCATTGAACTAAGGGCATGGTAAATTTTTGCAGAGCTACTGTCCACAACCTGTGTATATTATTTTTGTTGTTGAATAAGAGGGTCTCTATGGAAAAATGTATGTCATGTCATGTTACATTAACCCAGGTGTGTCACTTTGCTCTTTGTGTCCTTGAAATGCTGCAGGGTGCCAGCAATGACCTGCACCTGCTGAGCTGTGATGGCAGTGATGCTGATGGCAGCTTCCCTCCTTCATCACAGAGGAAAAGTCCCCAGTGGGGAATAGAGTTTCCTTAAGTATGGTCAGGAGCCCAGGCTGAACAAAAGAGAGAGCATGAGGAGTGCCAGACCTGTGTCTGGTGGTGTGAGCTGTAGGGATGGATATGCTTGAACCGTAATGGCCCAGGGAGGTATCTAATCCTTTCTTTTTATATACAGCCCTTCTCTGAGCAGGGCCTGGGACCAGAAACCCCCAGAGGTCTGCAAAGCCTTCTAGCAATTGCTATACAAACAGCATTTCGTTTCTGTTTAACATTTCACAGCCTTCTCATGGTGGGGTTTTTTTCTTTTGATTTTTGTCTCAGCCATGTTTGCTGGGGACTCTCTGGAGCAGGACAGAGTAACCTTAGTTAGAGTTAGTTCTGTGGCCAGAGGGAAGCAGGACTGCACCCAGGCAGAGGTGGCTGTTCTTCTGGGGTGGTCTTTTTTATCTGAATTTCAGTTCAGATCAGTTGTAAATGCCAGGCTGCTCCCTTGGAATGTAGCTGGAGTTTGCCTATAGTCCCACTAAACCATCCCAAGCATAATTCAGATCCGCTCATGTAAATCAGCTGTTCTCCTTCAGAGAGAACTGTTGGAATTTTGGTGCTTGCAGCAAGATCTGCTCAGCCTGGCATTTTAGGATGCTGTGTTTGGTGACCTGAGCATGGATACTGCCTTGGTTTGAAATCAGCTAAAGACTAGGAGAAGGAGGAAAGTAATTTCTGGAGACTCATGGCTCAGCACTGAGTTGGTACAAAGAAGTATTGCAGAATTTGATAAAAACAGATAATCACTGGGTTGCCTGAGGCATGGACTGTGAGACTGAACAGAACTTGTGAGTAGCATCCATGTGAGAAGGTGGGAGTGTTTTACTCCTGGTTTATGGTTTGGTCCTTTTTGTATAACGTAGCAGCAGGAGAGTGAAAGAGAGTTGTGTTTCATGCAGATGGGAGCAGTCTCAGAGTAGGTTCAAATGTGTGTGTGTGTACACTGATGTTGCCTTGCCTTTAGCAGGCTGCTTAAGCACACATAACAGCAATAATTATGCAACCTGTCAAATGTGTGTGCATGTCTTGGTGGGTGACATGGAAAACCAGCTCTGCAGTAGCAAGGGGGCTCTTGGGAGGCTGTGCAAACCAGCCAAGTATTGGGGGGACCAGCTCATGCTGTAAGTGAAGTCCTGTTTTTTCTATTTGGTGACAGTCCTGTACTACACATTGTCTCACAGCAGCACCACATCACTGAATACCTTCAGCATTTCTTCCACCTGAAATGTGCCATGGGTGCAGCTTTGAGGGCAGCTGTGGTCAACTGGAGTGGGGTGAGCTGTGGCAAGGGCAGCAGGATGACCACAGCTCTGGGTGCCAGGCTCAGGCATGATGCTAGACACAAATGGAGAGAGACAAGGCAGAGACATATTCACACAGCTACATAAATATGAGTGGCAGGACCCAACACAGCTTTAATTTCATTACAGTTTAGCACACAGTCAGAAAATATTATGTTCCTGCTATAATGGAGGAGATATTTGCCTTTGGGACATTTGAGAAGCAAGGAATTGGAAAATGGAATTAATGAATAGAAAGCAATAACACAAGCCAATATTCACAGAAGTGTTATTGATTGCTCTTTTATCAAGGCTTATTTTACACAAATGTTAGCTGTTACAAGGGCTGATGTGTCACTGGTGTTTCAGACCAGAGGGCTTCAGAAAAGGCTCAGTGGGACATTTCCTTGGTTTTCATCTTTTCTCCCCCTTATCATGGTTTTGCCTAAAATTCAGTCATGTGGTACAAAGAATGCTATCTTGGGTGTTTCTGATGAGGTCTGCTCATGGGCAGTTAAAAAATCGAGGCTCCTTCTGTAGCGTGCTGAGAGTTTCAATGTCCATGGATGTGTGCACTCCACAGCTAATGGATACAACACACACTATACTATCAAAAGGGAGTCACTCTTGATATATTTTATTTTTGTTTAGTATGCAATTTGAGACTTTTTAAGTAGACTTACGTAGTGAGGTCTTTAAGTGACCAGACTCTGAAGTCTCTGTCCATCTCAACAAGCAGAAGTGATAACTCAGGTGAGACTTTCAGGATCAGAAACCAAAAAACCTACAGCTTTTCAGTAAAGGAACATCTTTTTTTCAAGACAGTACTTAAGAGGTGAAAACACCCACCCCCTACACCACCCC
>VXBX01000798.1:210379-224283 GCA_013400415.1 Scytalopus superciliaris | reverse complement strand
AAAAAAAAAAAAACAACTCAGTTAATTGGATTACACATACAAAAAAAGCTATTTAAGTTTTACATAGAAAAATCCAAATGTATTTTCTTCTCACAGTGTGATTCATGCCCTGACTGGTAAGAGCTGGCTAAGGACAGCTATCTTGGAAGCCTACAAAATTATGACCTCATGTTGCAATTAGCAGGCAACTTAAGGACATTTAAATGATAATATTATGTTTTCAACCCCACTAAATGGCACCACAGCTGTTTTCTTTGCCTCCTTTTTTATGGAATAGTGGCCACAGGGTGTTAACTCATGGGGATAAATAGTAAAGGAGTAAAAATATGTGCAGACAGCAGTGGTTTGGAGAAGGGCCTTGTGTAAGGATTTGTGCTACATGTGTTGCGAGATAGCTGTGCTTAGTACAGAGCTAAAGGGGAGGCACGAAAAACCATTAGTGTGATGTTAGTTGGCACTGAGAGCAGTGTTGTCAGCACAAAAAGCAATAAATGCATTAGTGCCAGTGCATTCTATTCTGACATCTCGGGACAGGACTGTGCTATTATGTTGTTATAGTTGCAGTGTATGTATTTCAATGTTGGAGTCACCTCCAAGAAGATCTAAAGATAGGACGCTGAGTTTAGCCTTTTGTGCTGAGGGTGAAGCAGAGCCCATGGACATATAATGTGGCAATCCTAGAAAAGTATTTTTTAAAGCTGCTGATGATCTAAGCAGTTACTTAAGTAAGGAGCAGCAGAGTTATGATCCTATGGCAGAGGAGCATAACCCTGTGTGCTGAAGTCCAGCCTGTTGACAAAAGACTTGTTTTTCTAAGTTACCTTTAAGAGATCATAGTGAGCTGTGAACTGAAAGTACTTCAAGACAGCTCTCCCCACGTTCAGCCAGCATCAATGAACCACAAGTGGAAATTCACGGGAGTGCCTGTGTGGAAACAGAGAGATCTAAATGAAAGAAGTGTAATATAGCATGGTATAATACCAGATAGAAAAGGGGTGGTTACAGTCACTGGTTTAGTGTCTATGAAGGACAGACAGCAGCCAACTCCCGTCCCCTGCACTGAGCATTAACACAGCATTGCTACAGCTCTGTCACTCCTGCTGTCTGGGGGGCTCCAGCTACCTTGGAAGACAAAAGAAAGAAACCCCCTCTTCAATCTCACAGCCTGCAGGTGCAAGGGAAGGAAGCTGACAGCTTTATAATGAGGGTGGAGTATTCCCAACAGAGCTTTGGATTCCTCAGTGTTAAGAGCGTTGACTGTCTCTCTAGTCACCACCTGGTATTCCTTCTCTGGATTCTACTTGTAATCATCAGTTTGCCTAAAACTTTATCACCCTTCACGGACTGTAGTTTATTACTTACCTGTCTTCAGTCTTCTTCATCTTTTTGGAGTAGATGGAAAGCTGGCCTGAATTCAAGTAAATAGAAGATCAAAGGGCACAACAAAGGCAGGTTAAGTCTCCTGTAGTGCTGTGTCTTAACAGCCATCCATAGATGTTTCACAGTAGCATCTGGCAGGCTCGGGTTGGTTTTTATCCATTTTTCTAACACATTCTGCATTGTAACCTGTCATTGCCCATGTGTCATTACAAGTGGACTGTAAATCTGTAGGGGCTTCAGAAGGAATTTGACCTCTGCAATCAGAGCATCTGTGGTTTTCAAGGTGTTCCCTGATTAAAGGGACCTTTCCCAATTGTCCCAAGCAAACCTTTTAGAGAAGACTGCCAGGTTAGAGGCTGGCTACACAATCTGTATCCAGCTGTGTATTGATGTCTGTTCCCTTTAAAAAGGTAACCTCTGGTAAAGTGTCTTCTATTCCCTCTTCTGTTATGGTCTTCACTCATAGTGTGAGTGCAAGTGTGATCAATAGCTCTCCCCAAGACTAGTGAGGCACACAGCTTCTTGTTGTGGGTGAGACATTTGCCCTGATTGAATTCTTTGAATTTTGGATCCAGTTACGAAATGTGACTGATGTGCATGTTTCTCCCCATTAGCTCATACAGCTCATGTGACTTGTTTCATTCATGTGACCTCTTGTTACATATCCATCATCCATTTTTCTTTCCTATTAGAGTGAAATTGGACACAGCCCTCCTCCTGCCTACACCCCTATGTCAGGAGTAAGTATTTCACATTCAGCCTTCATCCTTTAGGTTTTCCTCCTTCCTTCACTACTTTTTTTCTGTTTCGAACCTCTTTTTCCTGCATAAAGGGCCTAAAAGCCAACAGGAAATGAAGTGTATATATAAGCAATCGAATATTCAGTATATCCACACTCAGCCTGGGTTTGTGTGCAAACTTTATGGACCTACTCAAACTTCTGCCAACTTTTCTTGAGAAAGTATTTAAGTAACAGGCCTGGTTGAATCCGTACATGGTAGATTGAGTTGAACTGTTGGGTTGAGGTGCTGGTACAAACACAGTTCACCAGCCTGAAATGCACTTTCTGATGAAATTACACAGGGTGTGGATTACCCTGTGATTCACAGCACAGGACACCCTAAAAGAATACCACTCAGGAATGAACAGATATTATAATGACCTCTATCTCCAGTCAGATTTCCCTAACATGAGGTTTGAGGGTTTTGGTCAGAATTCAGGGCATGTTGCCATAGAAGAGGAGATACCGTGTTCACCTCCTGCATCTCTGTTTATCCAACCTCCACATGCTTAGTAAGAGACAAGTTTTCCTGCCCCATTTCCAGCACTGAGCACCACTAGGCAGGCAGATGCTTTGCCAGTCCGCAACAGAGCCCGTGCTGCTGGTGATCCTGCAGCACTGGAAGCACAGTAATCTGCAGGATGGACAAGGCTTCACCTGCCCAGTGAAACTCATCATGGAGTAAGCATGGCAGGAAAGGCACAGGAGCACAGTGATGACTTGCTGTTGAAGCCTCTCCCCTTGGGAGCCTCCTTTCCCATGCTCTCTGCTGTTTTCCAACAGAACCAGTTTGTGTACCGGGATGGTGGCTACGCTGCAGAGGTGCCGATGCCATACAGAGCCCCAGGCTGCATACCAGAAGCACCAGTTGCTCAGGGGGCCACGGCAGAGATCTTTGAAGACACTTGCTGTAACGGCACGCTGAGAAAGCAAGTGGCAACCCTGGCAAAAGAGGACAGCAGCACCCAGAGGTACAGCGCTGACCCCACAGTCTTCATACCCGAGCGAGTTGTCCGGGGAGAGCTGGATGAGGATGGATACATGACACCGATGAGAGACAAACCTAAAACAGGTAAAAAGTAGTGTTTCTGGAGAAGCTCCTGGTCTAATCTGACTGCATTCTCTCTGTACATCAGCAGCTTTTCATCAAAAATGGTTTTGTTTAATTACCCAGCAAGGCTGAAGCATCTTGACTAAGTTAATATTTCTTTTTCTTTGCATGGGGATTTCTTTTTCTTTCCTCAATTTTCTGCTTTAAAAAGACCAAATGTGCCATTATGTCAAATTTGGCAATTTTTTTTTTTTTTTTTTTTTTTTTTTTTTTTGAGAAATAACAAGAAGAATGAAAATATACCAAATCCCCTTCTTATCCAAACTCCAACTTTCAGTTATTTCCGAGAAAAGGATCTATCTTTGGGCAGCCATAGTCCCCACTTTGCTTTGTTTATTGATCCTCTTTATTTTCATGACATCATGTTTGATAAATGTCACATTGAACCTATAACAGAACCAATATACACAGTTGGCATTTTATACCCAAGAGAAGTTTAGGACTGAAAGAAACAGAGACCATCACTGCAAGGTGAAAATTGCCTAGATCTGTGCCAGCTCGGTGTGCTGCACTTCCCACTTTGCCATCATTTGTTCCTTCCTTTTTAAATAGTGACAGCAGTCATTTAGATGTAAGAGTATGTGTCGTTACTAATTTGCTTTTAGACCTTTGCATTAGCTTTAAAGAAATTAATTAATGCAAATGTAAATGCCAAGTCACTCGTGTGTTTGCTAAGAATTCGGAAGCCACTTGTCCTTTGTGTTACATGGTGGGAATAGAGGGAGGCCTGGGGCAGTAGCAATTGTGGGAGTGCACTCATGGCCCTGCACTTCAGCAACCTCCTTTGCAATGAGAGTTAGTTTCAGCATGAGCCCACACATACATTCATGTACAGGTGCACCCAGGAGATCTGCAGAGTTCTGCAGGAGCTCCCTGAGCCCTTGGAGATGTGGCAGTAGCAGCTCAGGAGAAAGCCCCTCCTTCCTGACTCCCTGGGCACAGACACATGCTGTGTGTTCTGAGCCAGTTGCAGCAATTCAAACCAAAGCACTGCTTGGCTCTCATTGCTAAAAACTGTACGCTCCCACTATGGTGTGGTGCAGGCACATGTGCCTCCTCACCTCACATTCAGTGACATTTTAGTTGATTGTTTAAACGTATTCACTGGATCTTGAACTTTTGCCCTTAATAGTTTTGGCCCCATCCTGGATAAAACCAGAGCTGAGAACTTTGAGCACCTTGTGGCAACAGGCAGGGCAAGACTCTGTGGTTGGGGTGTTTGCAGATCCCTTGACCAGTGCCATGTTGCTGGAAATGGAGGTCTTGTGTTGGCATCCTGTGTGGCACAGGCAGGCTGAGAGCATCCCTCAGTAACAGCAGTGGCCTGGAGACCCTGGTTTGTAAGGAGGTGGAAGGCAGAATTAACAGTGGGAGTGGGTTTGATCTGATGATTTCCATCCTTGAATGAACTGGATACTTTGATGGCTTGTGGTGAGGGTCCCCCTCCAGAAGCTCTTGTCCCCATGTCACCTCCAAGCAGTTCCCTTCACAGCCCACTTGCAGGTGACCTCCTCCCACCCAGCCCAGTTGGCATGTGAGACCTCATCACACACAGACCAAGGCAGGACATGGCACTTGGAGAATCCCTTGCTCCATAGCTCAGTCACCTGTGGGAGTGACTGTAGGAGAACCCACATTTTTAACCTAGGACAGCCAATCTCTTTACATTTCTCTTCCTTCCCCACCTCCTGTCAAGCTTTCCATGCAAGCTCCATATGCCTTAAAGCCATTCTGTGGTTCAGCTACAGTTTTTTTGTGGTGTTTATCCACAGCAAGTGATTTGAAGCAACTGTAACCTGCTACCAGTCCTTTTGGCAGCTGTTGTAAGGCACTCTTGTGCCCTGTCCAGGACTCATTTGAATAATTTTTTTTTATATTCTTTGAGGTCCTTTGTCCTTCAGGGATGAAAGGTTTTTAATCAGGAAAATTGTTCTGTTAGAAATGAAGCTGTCTTAGAAGTTAGTCCTTGGGGATGGGTTTTGTGCAGAGAGGCTTAACTAAGATTTCTGTAGAGTCTTCTGGATAGAAAGACCGCAGAGCAGAGGTTTACTGATAGGACCAAGGTTGCACAGAGCCAGCAGTAAAGGCAGAAGTCAGTCACTATGTTTGGATCTGTAGATCATAGAGAGATTAAGTCCAGGATAGCACATGGACTGTGGTTCAGTGAGAGCTGTAGATTAGTTGGCCAGTATGTTTGATGAGTCGGTTTGTGTTCTGAAGTCTCTGTTTTAACCTATAGTGTCAGTTTAGTTTGTGAATCTCTCACTTTTTTCTAGTGTGTATTCAATACAGTTGGCTCCTGATGCCATCCGTAGTTTTGGGAATGGCTGGGGTAGAGGACTCACTAGTCCAAGTGCTGCTTCTGGTCACATGATGGATTAGTCCCTCTCTTGGCTGATTTATTTCTTATCTTCCCTTAGATTACCTAAACCCAGTGGAAGAGAACCCATTCGTTTCCCGACGAAAGAACGGAGATCTCCAAGCTTTGGACAACCCAGAGTATCA
The DNA here is from genome assembly GCA_013400415.1 of Scytalopus superciliaris. NCBI lineage: Eukaryota > Metazoa > Chordata > Aves > Passeriformes > Rhinocryptidae > Scytalopus > Scytalopus superciliaris. The sequence continues at coordinate 218,506 of VXBX01000798.1, read as the reverse complement.
CAACACTCCGAACGGGCAGCCCAAAGCAGAGGACGAGTATGTGAACGAGCCGTTGTACCTCAACACTTTTGCAAACACCTTGGAAAACGCTGAGTACCTGAAGAACAATTTGCCAGAGAAAGCCAAGAAGGCCTTTGACAACCCAGACTACTGGAACCACAGCCTGCCCCCACGAAGCACCCTCCAGCACCCAGACTACCTGCAGGAGTACAGCACAAAATACTTTTACAAACAGAACGGACGGATCCGGCCCATTGTGGCAGAGAATCCTGAATACCTCTCTGAGTTCTCCCTGAAGCCTGGCACTGTGCTGCCCCCGCCACCCTACAGACACCGAAACACAGTGGTGTAGTGGCTGCCATCTCACAGAAGTGGAAAGGCAACCCCTTTTAGCTGCCTCACTCCTCTCTCGCTCTCCTTTTTCCTCTCTCCCCGTCGTCCTGCCCAACCTCCCTTCCTCCCTCTTTCCTTCCCTTTCTCCCACAAGCTTCCTCTTCTTGCCAGTTCACTCATTTTTGATATTTTTAAGTGAAAAGATGTCTTGGAGTTGGTCGCAGATTGGGTTATGAACCTGGAAGGAAGGAAGGAAAGAAGGAAGGAAAGAGACTGGAAGAAGACATGGCCTTTCTCACTCTTCACAGATCCAGCGGATCAGATGCTCAGAGAAGCCAGGGGGTACCAGGAAAGGCCAGTGTCAGTGTTGCCTGCTGTTGAGCTCATTCTCAGTGGTTCAACCAGACACTGTTGGGAAAGCCACAGAGCAGTTGATTCTCCCAGCAGGAACTGATTAGAGTCTCTACGGCATTCCTGGAAATCTCAATGCAGTTTCTATCAGGGTGAAAAATGGACAATTTTTGTATCCTGTGTGATAGCATAGTAATTGAGCTCGAGAATCCAATTTCTTTCTCTAACACTTTCTATCCCAGCAACTGAAAATGGCTAATGTGGCTTTTCATAAACATTCAGATCTTCATTGTGGCTTTCCAAGAAATGATAATGAGACTCCCAGAGATGGCTAAACCCTCCTGAGCCACACCGTGATTTTGTGCCACTTCCCAACCACAGACTCCCATTCAGAACTGGTACATGACACAACCATTTTTGTTTGCCAACAGGACAAACACTCTAAACACAAAACCCCATTCAGGAGAGAGTAACAAAACTACACCTCCAGCATGTTGTTTTTGCAGCTGAAAAACAGGCCCAGAAGCCAAGATTTGTATGCCAAAAGCTTTGCTTTCCTGTTTTGTACCTGCTGATTTTAAACACCTCAAAAGACCTACACTAATTCCTTCCACTTTTTCTTCTTCATGATCAAGAAGGGAGCTGGGGATGCTGTCAGGCAACACTGAGGACAAGACAGAACTGGAGAGTTTGATAGGGGTCCTGGAGTCTGCTGGTGTTCTGTGGAGTGGTGGTGAGAAGAGTCCTTTAAACTGGAAGACTGATACTGGACTGGAGAAAACACTAGTGGTTCACTGGAAAGTTAGTTTGCACTTAAACTCTGATTTTATTTGAACTGTTTTCTGGATTTTGAATGAAGCAATATGGAAGTGACCAGCAAAATACAAAATAGTAATTTTAAATTTAAAAAGAAATAATAATTATTGTATGTAAAGGATGACTGTGGAAATGCCAAAATGAAGGAAATCAAGTCTTTGGAACAATGTCTGCCAGCTCAGAGAGGCCAATGCATTGACAGCTTCAGAGAATACAGTGACAGAGCAGCCAGCTCTTACTGCTGCTGTGTGAAGGACTGCAGAGGAAGGCCTGGAATGGGTCAGGGGAGGCAAATGTCCTGCTCTGGCTTGCAGCACAGAACAATACCTTTTTTCGAAAAGGAGCATTACTCTGGCACAGAAGATGGTACATATGAGGTTTGAGAAGTCAAAATGTGAATGACTCGCAGAACTTTCTGTCAAAAATGTAAATAAGTATGAGTCAGTTTCCTTGCACTTAGTTCTGCTTTCATCAACCTCATTTTTTTAGGTAGACACCCTCACCTCACCCCCTGGCCTGTTCCTCTTTGAAATCTCTTTCAGCCAGAGTTCTGGACGTTTTTAGCAACCTGAGGCAGATGGAGCTGGGAAGGAAGGTGTAAGGGCCAGAGACACTGCTGACTTGCTCCTGACTCACCAAGAGTATGTAAGAGCATTTGTGTACCTACTTCCCACAAAAAATCTTAAGGAACTATTAAGTACCTTTGAAGATCTGCTAGTCCCTATCCACCAATACTTTCAAAGGAGAAGAAGCAATACCTGATGGATGGCAATCATGGGTGACACATTTTAGTATATGCACTCCAGTTCTGTTAGAGTCAAGATCCTTGGGGTGACCTAACCTGGCAACAAAACCAGCAACAAGAGGTGGTCTGCATATAGCATCACCCTCCTCTGAATTCCTGCCATCCCAACAGCTTGCCATCTCTAGTCTTAGGGAAGCAGGGGAAGGAGTAAGAAACAAACAATAATTACCCAAATCTTGGTGGCTGAGCATCAGCATGACAAAGGTATGAGGATATTTCAAACCTGGGTTGGTTGTTACTCTTGTAGTGGTCACAAGTCTGGTTCAGCCAATAACCTGTTTCTCCATCAGGTGTGTCCATGCCAGCTTGAACTGCCTGGGGGGAGGATGTTTTAAACCTGTAAACTGAGTATGTAGCTGAAGGGTTTGAAAACAGCAAGAACAAGTACAGATCTTTGGGCTGTTCGAAGGAGATATTGGGTTAAGTGGTACCAAGGTGGTTTGTGGTGGCAGAACAAAACAGCCAGCAGACCACTGACATGGGATAGGGGTTGCAATCCTGCATCTGAGAGGCTGTGCCAGAGAAAGGGGTTGATTTGTCCCTGAAGAAATCTTTTTACAGAGTAACTCCTAATGGAGGGAAAAATGAAACAAAATCCTGGCACAGCTCACATGTTTGAATTCAGAGGTGCTTTCAAAGGCTGCTGGGGCAGAGGCACACACATCCTGCAGAAGGATGGTGCAGGGATGTAGCTGCTAACACAAGGTGAGGCCTGTTCGTTCCTCTGGTAATAAAGTAGTGCCAGTGTTGGAAAGAAGCCCGTTGAGTAATCCAAATGTAAATAATGGTGGGGTTTAACAATTTAATGTTTTATTTCTTATAAAACTTGAATTATTTATTCACTTTGTTTGTTGACTGTGTGTGTACTATAATATATTAAGTAGTGTGGAAATGCAGAGGTTCCTGGAAGGGAGGCAGCAGGAAGGCTGTAACAGGACCTGCCTTATGCTGACTGGCAGCCAGGCTGAGCTGTGCCAAGCCGTGCTAGCTGGGTCTGGAATAGCAGAGGGTTAATGAACACAGTGATTTGTGATGAGAGAACACTCCACACACTACAGCTTCACAATGTTTTAATTTTTCTTCATTTTCAGAGCTGCTGGTTTAAGTGCAGTTGCCAAAACTGGCCCTTAGGTTTCCTGCTGTGCCAGTAGCTGACCTTTGCCCAGCAAATGGTCCTGCCAGGTGCTGAGATGTCTGGTTGTTCAGCTCCTCCTCCCTGGTAAGAGCAGCACTTTGAGCAGAGCCCACAAACCTGCCCCTCTCCTCTGGACAAGTAGTTCTGAGCTATGTTGGCAGCTTTTGTCTCTTTGACAAGGAACGTTTAACCGTGGTTGTGAGAGAATTTGAGCACATGCACATGGCAAAATCATGGCAAACATTCAGCTGTATGATGGTGTGAAAGATGAGGGCCAAGCTCTTTAATGAATAATTACAAGTCCAGGGAAAAGCAGGTATTTCCACACACAAACTGCATTTTGTCAGCACAAAGCAGCAGATGAGCATATCAACAGAAGTACTTTGGGGTAATTCACCCTCTAGTTCTACACAACTATTTGTATATGGAACATGTGGGTTTTATGGATTTTTTTTCAATATGGTCTCTTATTTGTGAATGTTTTCCTTTTTCTGATCATGGCCTGCATGGCAGAAGAGCAGTGGCCAGCTTTTCAAGACCAAGTTTTTACCTGAGTGTGTATCAGCCATTGTCCAAGGCACAAAGAAATGCACTAAAGGAAAGAGAAACAACAGCTTATTTTTTCCTAATCTCTTTCAGTGATACTTGTCTTAGCTGTTATTATCTACTTGAGGGTTATTGCAAACAGAAATGGATGCTGGAGCTGATTGACTTGCTGTAACACAATGGGCTGAAAACAGGAACTTTTAAGTTCCCATCTTCAGCTCTCTTCAAATTTTTCTTTTTTGGCAAAACAGCTGGGAGGGATTCTCACATGGCCACTTGCTCAGATGTAGCAGAGTATTTACAACCTGCTTTCAAACAGGTCCTCTCTCCCAGGTAGCAAGAGATGGAATTAAATCTGAGTGAATATTTGCAGTAGGAGCCACTGTGTGGGTCTGTTTCAGGTACTTATTAGTTCAGCCTCAAAATCCATTTCTGTATACAAAGACAGGATATGTTAACCCCAGCTATTTGGTAGAAGATGTGTTTCTTGATGGCAGGACTTGTCTGCAATTATCTGATACCAGTTCCCACTAAAGATTTGAGAGGGAGAGCATTTCCTTCACCCTCAACCACCACCAGCCCCAGCCTAGAAGCAAAGAAAACAGCAACTCTGGAGCAGCAGCTCAGCCCTGACTCTGTGGATCCACTCTTTCCATAGCTTTGAGTAGAGCTGAGCAGTACAGGGGAGAAGTGCAAGCTGTGAGGTGAGTCAGCCTAGAAATACAGGTTGGTTTTGGGGGTGGATCTAATGGGAAACTTGGATATTAAAGAAAAAAATCTTTTTTTTGTCTGATGGAGCATCTGTGTAGGTGTTGTGCATCATGGTGGCAGCTAAAGGAATGACAGGATTGTTTGAACTCCTTTATTCCATCTGGGAGATGAGGAGACTGGCACAACTCAGAATTAGGCTGTTAACCTGCTTATTAGTCACCTCTTAGAGAGCACCTCAGAAGGGACAGTGTTGCCTCAGGTTCCCTTCAACAAGGGTTTTTCAAAAGGTGCTGGTACATGAAGACATTTCTAGCTCTGTCACTTTGCAATATTCTCACTGCTGTGGATCTTAGACCTCTGCTGCTGACAAAAGAGCTTGTCTGTGTTTATATAAAATCTTGGATTTGGGTTCAGATTGTATTTTAGAGAACCAAGGCTGTGAGGGCTGGGATGATTGGTGTAATGTTCATGCTCTATCCCATACAGGGAGCCATGGTTGTCCCATAGGGTAGCAGCTGTGCAGTATCATTGTGTGTGCAAGGTTCCCTCTTTTTTTTTCCTGCCTGTTACTAAGCACTTGTTACACAGGTAGAAAAGGTCAGCATTACAAGTGGGGCTTTCATATTGGGAGCAAATAACAGAAATAAAGCTCTGTGGCTAGAAGCACCACTCTAAAATGTCAAAAAATCAGGTCTCCATCTTTAATTTTGTTTTAGCACAATTTTATTTTACCACTGTGTGGATTACTAGGTTGTTCTGATGGTGGGCTCATTGCTCTGGAGGAAATCGTGGACAGGTCAGGCTGTTGTCAGTGGTGCTGCAGTGATGGCTGGGATCTGCCTGTCGGTTTGGACAATGCAGAGCTTGGAGGAACTTTGTGAATGTTCAGGTCTGACTGATGGTGGTGGGACTTGCTTGAACTGTAGTCAATCCCACCTCTTAACCAGAGCCACAGGCATCCTTCAGCTGGGGTCTGTGCCAACAGGCCAGGAAAAGCTGTGAGGGGGAAACCGAAGGACATGATCCCAATAGGAGACAGAGGAGTCAAAGCTGCTTGTTTTCTTTTCCTTTTTTTATTATTTAATTTTAGGAGCAAGCTTTGTGGACCTTGGTAGAGAGAGGGGCTTTAAGGGGAGCTTTGTAAGGCATTAGGCAGCATGAGCAATTAGTCCCAGTTCTTCTCCCCCTCTTCAATAAAAAAAGCCATGAAATTGTGCTCCATCTGTGTTGTGGACAACCCCACTAAGGCACAGGCACATCCCACCCATCACCGTCCAGCTGGTGGCTCAGGTGTGACCAGGGTCACAGGTCCGTGGAGCCACTGGTTGTCGTTTGCCAGCAGTTTGGGCCCCGGCCCAACCTTTGAGCCCTCTTAGGGGGAAAACACTGTATTGTCCATAGCACTCCGAAGACTAAACTCTTTTGGGATAACCGCAGTACGGAACTGTGACTGGTATTTTATAAGTAAGTGTAGATATGTATGCCGTTCTTTCGAGGTAAGGTACTCTGACATATGTAGCATAAACTGGTCCTGCTGTTAAATGGGTCGATTATTAACTGAGCAGCTGTGTAGGGGGTAGCTAACTTTGAATGCACAAAACCACTGTTCCTTTCGACATGGGACTGGAGGTAGGTGCTGGGTACTTGTCTTTTTGTGTAAAGATGGAAGAGGAAAATGAAGGTCGATGAGAAAAACATGTAATTTTTTTATAGCATTTTAATGTTGGAAATTGGTACCCATTCAATACATTATTCACAATGATTTTAATTCCTTTTTTTTGCCCAATTTTTGCTATTTCCCCAACATTCTAAGCTGGAATTTCTAAAGAGGTAGCAAGACCAGTGTAGGGAGGGGGAAAAGAAGTCTCTTTTAAAGAACAGAGATAGCCAAATTGTATTTCCTGAGCTGGTGGTCCAGAACCAGCAGGTTTTTCTGATGAGGCTTGAATTTCCAGGCCAGGAGGATACCATTACTGCCCTCTTGGAATCAAAGGCTCCCACCTGGGAGAAGACACAGGGATAGCAGGGAGCTCCTGGGAGACACCCTGGCCCCAGTGCCTGCATGGGCTGCGGTCACTGCAGCCAGTCCATCCTAAAGGAAGCAGCCCTCCCACCCTGGGGGAGGTGGGCATGATGGGAGGGTCTGGGGTTTAGCCAATTCTCTGTGTTCTCGAAGCATGGAGAGAGAAAACAAAAATACTTCTGCCTTATGAAGCACCTTCAGAAGAAAAGAGTCAGCATGTTGGGAAAGACACTCATTTCTTGCAAAGTGATGCATTCAGAGTTAGCTGCCTTTCTGAAACAAAAATAAAAAAAAATACAAAAACTACTGTATGTTACTTTGAAAATGTGAATAGTATTTTTATAGCTTGTTAAAGACACAGCTAGTTGCATTTGTAAATAAGGATAATGTTGCTTTTATTTTCCTTGTGGACACCATTATTTGGAACATAATTGTCCTTAGGGTTGATTTGTATATAGGTAATTTGCTCGTGATTTAAGCTGCTCCTCCCCTTTCCTTTCTCTCCCTTCCCACCCTCTGGTTTTGGTTAGAAGTACCATTTTTGGCATTCTGTGTGATTCTGTGTTTTAGCACTATTGTGGTGTGTTCAGACTTTCTGCACTTGCTTACACAGTAGGGTATGCCAATTGTGTGTGGCGTAATGTTACTTTAACCTTTTGTTCCTCATATTTTAGCTATCAAGGATTATAGACTGCTAAAATACTTACTGACCTGGGTTAATATTAGGTACATATTTTAGCATTAATTCCCTTATTTTCATGGTTTCTTGTTTTTTCTTTTTTTCCTTCCCTCCCCTTTTGTCTTGTTTGGAGGCTGGGAAGAAACCTGTGGATCTTCTCTTTGTGTGGTTCTATTCTCCCCCTCCCCATGTGCAGCCTCGAGTTTCTCCTCATGGCCCTTGGGGTAGAGCTGTATCTGTTTGTTAAGGCAAATGTAGACTGTGACCCACCTTGCATCAACCCACACTCATCCCAGCTGAACAATTTGAAAACTGTTCTGCCTTTTTGTTACATGAATCTGTCAGAAATATATTTTTAATTTAATATAAATGAAATTCAATAAAATATGAAACAAAGTCTCTGTGCACATGTGAAATTTCTCATCTGGTGGCTTGAGTGCTGTCAGTGCCACAGACTTCCCATGCCCGTGGCCTCAGACCTTGCTTGGGGAAAGCCCTGGGGTGGTCCTGAGCTGGGGCAGCCACACACCCCCACCTACCACACACACACACACACACAAAACAACCATCAGCCTAAATACACACACCCCTATATACAGACCCCTACCCCTGCCCTCTCACACACACCACTACATACAACGCTCCACACACAAAACCATCAATGGGCACACACTGCTACACCCCCCTACAGAAACATCAAACCCCCTCACTCACATGCCCTGCCACGC
>VXBX01000798.1:113195-209614 GCA_013400415.1 Scytalopus superciliaris | reverse complement strand
ACCCCACATACACACCCCACACAGTGCAATCACATCCCCACATACCCCATACACACACCCCTCTACACACAAACCTACACCCCACATACACACCCCCCACAGTGCCATCACACCCACACACAACCATACACACACCCCCTACACACAGTACCTATGCACATGCACCCACACAGCTCACTCACACCTACACCCCAGAACCACCCATGCACTTACACACACCCCTACACACCCCCAACACTCCCCCATGGAGGTTTGCTCCAGCTGTCGTGCAGGTGGGTGTCACCACAAGGCTCAGTGAGAAGAGGGCAAAGGCTGAGCAGAGCCCAAAGCCAGCACAGCCTGGGAGTAGATCCTACCTGAACCTCCAGTTCTGGCACCCCAGGCCTGCCCAGGTCCTGTGGAGCACCCCAGCAGCACCTTTCTCTTCTGAACACTGACACCCCACACCCCACTGTGTGTCCTGCCCCCACAGCCCCAGGGTTGTGCAATTCTGAGATTTTTATTCTTTTTTTAAAAAAGAATAGCCCCTGCAGGGTTGCTCACCTGGGTGCTCAGCTGCAGCTCATTCACCCACTCACCGCTGCCCTGGCCAGAGCTTCATTGCTGAAGGGGATGGGGAAGGAGGGTATATGTTTATTAAGACACAAGAATCCAAGGCCATATATAAAATTTAAACACAAGAACCAAACACTCTCTAGACTGCACAGGTAGACACAACTCCCATGCCCACATGGCTTCACACTCATACCCCCATCACCAACACTTGGCCAGGTTTGGCTCTGTCTTTGGCAGCTGCACCTTTAAACCCAGTTAGAAAATGAGAGGTGCTTCCCCTACGCTCAAAGGGGCTGAATAAGCAGCCCCCTTTCCCCCAGGTGCTCTCAGTCAAATGCTGGTTTCAATCCCATGACCCACACACAGTCCTACAACCTCCAGACTGAGGCTCCAGCCTGCACGCGTGGCCCTTCCCCAGCACAGCACTCACTGCAATGCTGTGGTTAATGCCCATAGGGTCTGGCATGCACCCTAAATCAAAGTGCTCCCGCTGCCCCACTCTGCCTCACTGGCTGGTGAGCATTAGCCCTGCATTGCCAGGCCTCTGGAAAGCATTTTACATTTAGCAAGAAACTATAAAGGTCATTTGGCTCTCTGAGGCGCATTTTAAAACATTCCAGTGTCCCTGGATTGCAACTCTTTCTTTCATGAATGACCTCAACATTTTATCCCTGGCAGCCTGGAAAGGTCATTGCAGATACACACAATTCCTTGAGTGGCTGTGCCAGTGCTGGTACCTTCTCTCCTACCTTCAGGGAGTGCTGCCAGGAGCACAGGCTGTTTGTAGCAGTGCTGCTTGCTGAAGAGAGGTTAGGGTAACATTGTTAAGCGTTCATGATTTACAGCGTTAGGTAATTTAAACTATTTTGTCCATGGGGGCAGGGAGGGGATGGAGGGGGAAGGAAGGTGAAGCAACACTGTGCTGCTGCAAGCCCACCCTTGTACAGGAGGGCAACAGGCTGTGGCATCATGCCCATGGCACCTCATCCTGCTCTGCACCACGAGGCCCTTCCCATGCCTGGCTTGCACCAGGGCACACACGCTCTGAGAGGGTCCAGCTAATGAAGTACCACACAGAGGAAACAGTGCAAGGCTGCAGTTTAACATCACAAAAGATCTTCACAATATAGCACATCACATGACAACTTCAGCAATACTTCAGAATAAATAAAGACCTGAGACATGAGCAATACAAGTTTCAATGTGAACACCTCCCCCACCCTTTCCCCAAGTGGGTTTTACTAACCTGGCCCAAAAATAAAAGAAAGAATAATCAACCAACTATTATTATATATTAATTTAAAGCCCTCTGCATCTCATTCAGGGAAACTGGGCAAAGACTCTGGGATTCAGGTACTGAAAAGCGCAGTTTAGCTTTTGCAAGCAGCTTCATACCACACTAATGGGGATGAAGTTCTCTGTGGCCCTGTGTCACTCATTAATCAGATGGGCACATGCATATGAAATTACTCAAACCTGAGGCCTCATTGGTGAAGAAAGTTGATCTTGCAGCCACCAAGGGCATGTCACCACATAACACCCAGACTGTCTCAGCAGCCACAGAAAATTGACACAGAAGATGGGAGCTATGACATGATGGGGGACAGGGGACATAAAGGTGAATTGTGTGGGCAATCATGAATGTCTGTGAGAATAATTTGCCCCTGGAAGAGCCTTTGAGACTGCAGGGGACCTTCACATCCTCCAAGAAATAATACTGCTGGGAACAGCTGAGTTAAATCCTCTGGCACACCCACAGCCCAACTCAGGGAGCTGGCATGACTCTACAGGTCACTATTTAGAAAACAAACAATAAAAATTAAATTATTACACTTAGAAAACTCTTTCCATCCTGTCTGCCACCCTCCATTCCAACCCAGCTTCCCCAGCAAAGCAGGGCATTGCTGGGTTGCTCCTACCAGTCAAGTCTGTCTAAAGTCCTTGCTCAGGAATTCCAAAGGGATACCCATTCCATACCTCCAACCTGTCCATGCCTGTTTCCATCTCCAGAAGGAACAGCTGACAAACAGCCAGCACAACTGAAAAAGCCTCCTTTCCTTAACAGAAAAAAACCCTGCCCTTAAAAGTGTGTGTTTCTACTGCTACACCCCTGCTAGTGGGTCACCAGAGCACTGGGACAACAGGAGCTAAGAGCATGTTAATCATGACTTTTAAACATAAGTTCAAAGCCCAGGTACTGCCTTCTCTCACTGTTGCACTCTACTGTCATGGGACAGCAATGAAATAAGAGTTTAATACAACCTCTGAGCCCCCAGCCCTTCACATGACTTTCTCCACCATGCTGAATCACTGCGAGAGAACATTTGGGCAGCAGAAAGTGATTCTGCATAAATGGTATAAATGCTTCTGCCAAGACTCTGCTTGCCCCTGTGATAAATCCTTTTCCCTACCCTCTGATTTTTTCACACCAAGAAAAGCCTTTACTACTATTATGCAAAGCAAATCTGTATGAATTGCTTCCTGCAATGCCCGGGCAAGTCACAAAGGTTGTAGCAACAAGCAAAGGAGTCGTTTTCCTTTCAGCCATCCCCACAGTAATCCTCTTTTGTTCCTGTCACACAGGGCATGTGTTTCTGTGCCCCATGCAAGGGTCTTGTGCAGAGCTGAACAGAGGAATTACAACAATGGAAACCTTTTGTTACCACAGAACTGAAATAGTCATGATTTTTCAGTCCCCTCCACCAAAGTGTGCTCCTGGCAAGGCAGAGAACGGGACCGGGGATGGGATGGGAACAGGGGAGGGCAGGGGACATGGAGAAACAATTGTACCGAGTGAGAAGCAAATTGCTCTCTTTCAGGACCTGCTGCTTTGGCACCTACCTGTGTCTTTCTCTGTTTCTCTGCCTCTGGCCCTGGTGGCCCACAGGGGCTGGGGACTGCAGGACTCCCCCTGCTTTCCTCAGCAGCTGAACCGTGGCTGAAGGCATCTCACGCTGCAGCACGGCACAGGGAAGGTAACCTGGAAGGCAAACACAGACACAGCTCCAGTGAAATGCAGCTTGCCAGCAGCAGGATCCAACTACTCAAACACCAGGTCACTCAGCAGTGAGTGGTCTCATGCACCATTGCCTCTGAGGGGCACAAAGCAGCACCTGGGCATGGAAGCACAGCTGGCTCCAGTGATGCCTGTGGCACAGTGCTGCTGTGTGAGCCCCATGGCCAGCGTCACAGGGCTCAGCAGGTTTTTCTGGGACCACAGGGATATTGTCTCCAGGTCTAGGGTCTCCTGAAGAATTTAAATTGTTTTCTTATTAAATCTGTTATCCCTCCCTCCCTGGCTAAAAGTGTGATGGAGAAGGAGACTGCTCAAAGCATCCAACCACCAAATGCAGAAAAGAGAATGGAGATATTAATGTTCTAATTTGTTCAACTGATTGGATTTTGTATTTTGTTGGAATCCATGTACTGCTCTGTGTCTCTGTTGGTAAGTGCAAAGTCCCATTGAGGTTTAATGGCATGGAAGAACTACCAGGCAACTCTCTGATACTGCAATAGTTAAAATAAGTTTGACTCCAAATTTATTTTAACTATTATTCCAAATCCAATTTTGGCTCAGAATAGCGAACTATTCAGAGGTGGGTACCTTTGTACAGGGAAACAGCTTCATTACAGTCAAATAGAGTGGAGACAAAGTGCAGCGTGTTTCCTGTCACTTCAGAATTATTCTATAACATTTAATAAAGACAAAAAGAGGAGGAGTAGGTGGATATTTTAGAAGCTATTATTCAATAGTTTCAAATGGTATCTACAGTAACTTGGGATTAGTCTAGAGGAGTGACATCCATAACACAACAGATGGGCTATGTCTCCTGCTGCTCCTTGCAGTGTGGACAGCAGGGGGAAAAATAGGAGGTTTTGGGTGGTACAATGGGCTCAGCCATCCCAGGCTTCAGTGTCTTTCTGAATAACAGAGTTAACATGATTTGAGCTCATCAGTCAACCAAGGACAGGAGGGACATTGGATTCAAGTTGCAAGGGAGGCAAAAGATGGGAGAACATGTCTTGCCAAAGCTGCCCTGGCAAGCCAGTGCCAGAGCCAGCAAATAAATCCCAAGTGTCTGATTCCCAGACCAGTGTTCTGCTGAGCAGGTGATGCCCCTGTGTGTCAGCAGGGAGGGGACACAGCAGGGACAGCTGACCTCAGCTGACCCAAGGACATATGACCCATATGGCATCATGTCCAGTATGGGGGAAGAAGGAGGAAGGGTGAACATTCAGAGTGATGGCATTTCCTCTTCCCAGCTTGCTGTTATGTGTGATATGTATATGTAGCCCTGCTCTCCTGGCAATGGCTGACCACCTGCCTGCCCATGGGAAGCAGTGAATTAATTCCTTGCTTTGTTTTGCTTGTGTGTGGCAGCTTTTGCTTAACCTATTGAACTGTCTTTATTTCTACACAGAAATTTCCTCAGTTTTACTATTCCCCATCCCACATATGCAGCTGAGTTGGGGTTAAACTACAACAGATCCTATTGTGCTTACATTCCCCATTGTCAGACCTGAAAGCTGGGTGAGAAGAGATGTCAGATTGCCCTGAATTTCTATAATTTTTAACTCACTGAACAGCAGAGGGATCTTATTGGTTTTCATACCATTCTGTCAAAATCCACCAGCTGTGCCACACTCCCTGGCAAACCTGCAGCAAGACCCTGGAGTACTGCATTGGAATGACAGACAGCAAACCCAGGCATCACCATGCCCTGATTGCCTGTTAATGGAGAGCTCAGACCTCAGCAGGGCCTGCCAGCAGGGTTTTGTCGTATCCTGGATTTTGGAGAAAGCAGGGAGGTGCTCACTGCCACAGCCCCTTGCAAGTCCAGCTGGAGACCAGACAGGATTGCCCTCTTAAAGAAATGAATCACTTGTTCTTCATCTATACCACTAATGGCAACAGAAACTTTAGATTTATCTTACCTTTCACTGGGTGTGGGCAGCCTCTGAAACGACCCAAGCAGACAGCTCTTCCTGTGGTTCTCCCTGACACCAAGCCTCACCGTGTCTGCAAAACATTTCCATTGCAAACTCATTTCCTGCCCTGCTTCATTTGTGGCAGGAGGCTGGAATTGCAGCTAAGGACTAACACAGTGGCCTCTGTGCTGCCAATCCAGCACAAAATACCACAAAATGCATTTTTCAAGAACAGCAGTGCATCAACATTACCCCAAATGAGAATTTCTGCAAGGTACAGTGCCTTGTGCATTGGAGGACCTCCAGGATGAGCCAGAATAAAATCTGTCCCTGGCTGAAAAGCCAAAGTGCTTGGACTCACTTGGCAACAGTGGAAGTCACTGCAGCTGCCCAGGGAGAAAGAGAAATGACTTTGTGGGCTCCTGGCTGTCCCTCTGCCCAGACACACCATCCAGTTCACAGACACTGCAGCAAATTCATCCTCACTTAGTGGTTTTAGAGGGTGATTGTAACCTGCATGCAAATGCCACCCACCTGCTGGAGAAAGGGTAAGATGGGTAGAGACCAGTAGTCCCTAGGACTGAATTTCCCTGAACCACCAGCATTGGGTTGGAGGTGCTGGGCTGCCCCATCTTCCCTTGGTGCAGGCTGGGAGCATGATTGCCTCTCCAGCGGCATGCTCACCGCTGCAGTCCTGATCCCCATCCCGAGCTGTGCCTCCTTCCTTTCCCTGCTGCACAAAGCAATCTGTATGGCCAAGCAACTCTGCTGTCCACCACAACCCACCCTCTGCAGGCATGAGCCAGAGCTACATCCTTTCCCCAAATCCCTCTGGAACATGGCATCCATGCAATCTGCAGCATGCCAGCTCATCCCACATGATGCTGTTATCCACAGATGTCACCACTGGGTATCAGACAGGCTGTGCAGTGATCACATGGATGGGCTATTTCCTCACAGTCCTTTTCATTAAAAGTTGAACTCGGTACATTTAGCTCTAATTTTCTAACTTCTTTCAGGAGCTAGGCCTGGAGGAAATAGACACATTTAGGATACCTGACATAAAACTAGAAGCTTTCTGGTTAGACAAGGGCACCAACAGCTCAGTCAGAAGAGGAAAGAGGAAATTACTTTGCTCAGAAAGAGTTTGTGGCCCTTGCTAAGCTTGCATGGTCCTGCTGTGCTTATATGGGTCCTTTGATGAACAGCTACTCTTCCTTTAAAGTAAGTCCAGAATCACCCTGTCAGGACACTTCCCCACCATGAGGTCAACAAATAGTCCTCCAGATGGGCAAAAGAGGGGAAATCTCAGTCCTGAAGTTCATCACCTAAACATATTTTGACTGGAAAGTACTGATTGTTGAACATGGAAAAAAAGAATTTGGTCTATTGGGAAGTAAAGGGCTTTGTATTAGATTAATTATTTCAGCTCATGCACATAAACCAGGATACCAGAAGCAAAAACCTATGACACATGTCAGAAAAAAGAAGCAGAGGAGTCTGTTTTCCTCTGTGCCCCATGCAACCCAGCCTGAAAAAGAGAGAAGGACAACTTCACAACTTATTTAATAATGCAAAACCTGAGGAAGGGGTGAGCTGCATAGAATACCCAAAAGAGAGATTGCAAAGAGTCAAATTTGCTGATAATACATATTTGCCAAAAAAGCTGCTGCTATTCCCCTCTTGACACAGCGCCTGTTGCCTACCAGAGTAATCATATCCAAGTGTAATTGTCTAACAATTGTTCTGCACTGAGAAAAAAGTTCTGATTACAGACATTAATAAGTTTAGGCATTAAGCTTCCTCACTGTAATTACCCTTGAGCTTAGTCTCACAAATGAATTAATGTGCTGATCACTCGGACTAATAGAACCAGCAAAAGGGTGATGAATTGCTTCCAAATCAGATAAAATCAAGCGTGACATCATTTAATTAATTTCAGGGCTTCAGGGGAGGAGAAAGGGGGTCAGCATGATGCTGAAATATATCTCTCCCTGCGTGTTTTCTTCAGAGACAGAAATACGTAAAAAAGGGAGGATGGGGCTGGGGAAAGGGAAGATGCACAGCAAGTGAGAAGGGGATTGCTGGAGATGGGGCTGTGTCTCAGTTTAAAAGAAACTAAGATGTCTATCTGGACTAGGAAAGGGGGTCTCTTCCCAAAAACCACCACAACTCTTTGAAATTAAGAGACTTTACAGATGCACTTACATGTTCACCTTGCTCTGATTTTGAACCATTCTCTGAGTTCCATGGCCCATGCATAAGCCCTGCTTCTCCCCCAGGCAGAGAGCCTGCTCCTGGCCTTCCCCAGGATCACAGTTCCTCTGTGAGAGCTGAGTGTCTGAGAACAGCATTGCTAAAAGTCCGTCTCCTTTGTCATATTTTTTGGCAGGGGCTCACTAGCCAGTCTGTCAGCACAAGGCTGGGCTGGCCACTGGTATGATAAGACAATGCACTCAGCTCTTTAATCCCTTCTGTCTCTATCACAAAAGTCCACTGATGTTCTTTTAGATCTTTGAAATACCCGTTCTTTAGGCAATTGATATCCAGAATACATGGGCTGTCTGGAGCAGTCACAATCGGGGTGTCTCTGTCACTCCTTCCTGGTCAAGCTCACTTCAGCTTCTGGCACCATCAGGTCTTGAGAACTCCCTGTCCCTCCAGAAATAGAGACAGACTCTGCTACCCCATATCCCAGTGGCATTAGAGGGCCTTGTGCACCAGGGTCAACCAAAGCCTTGTATTCTCATGGCTCTGACGTGCCAGGCCATCGGATCCACACGGTCCGATAGACATGGCTATCCCCATGTCTCTGCCTGGCTAGAGACATGGCCCCTCTAGTGCTGGGTTTGGCAGTTGTGACTCTCTCCCTGTGCAAAATATTCAAGACATCCCTTCCAGAGGATCAGACATATCATCACTCCACCTACTTGGTCTAGAGGCTTGCCCACAGGAAACTGGAGCTACATCTACATTGATGAGCTGCCTCTGGCAGTCATTTCTTCATTTAACTCCTGTATCTGTGCTGCTACAATGCAGGTGGGCTTCCCAGCCCATGTCCTCATGTCTTCCCCATGTTGGTATAAAAACCACCACAGGTTGCCTCATGTGGTGTACCCCTCTCCCTAGCCAGGGGACAGCTGTTTCTGGTTTGCACCAGTGAGATAATGCTCGCTCTAAGCTCCTCCCTGAGTTTTTGGTGGCCCTTTCTAGCTTGCTCTGTCAATGTCTGAAGGTCCTCACACAGTTTCTCTGTTGAAAAGATGTGGGCCCATAATGGGGCATGGACAATCTCATCATATGTCCGGAGTTTATTCATCATAATGCTGACTGTCTCTTGGTTCTCCCTCCAGTGCATTGTCACAAAGAAATTAGGGTATACTGATGGCCCTTTGCATGCCAGTTACAGCCACATTTGTGATGTGCATTTGACCTGATCTGGGTCATTATTGCTCATCCCCTGTAAAAAACACCTCTAGCAATGCCATTTCTCTCAGGCATAAGATTCCTTGTTCCATGATCTCCCAGGAGCAATGATGCACCTGGAGGTCACCCCTGTAAGCAAACCTCTCTCTCACACCTGTTAGAAACCACATCCAGAGGTGAAGAGATTCTGATTTCCCCACAAACCCCTGATCAATACTTGATCACCCTGGGACATGAATCCTAAAAACCATCAAACTGAACACCTTCACCCATAAGACCCCAGACTCATATCAGCCAGGTCAATATGGGCTCCCCATCCTCATCCACCAGGTGAACTGGTTTAGTCTTATATTTTCTCTTTTGGATAGGGGCAACTTCTATTGGCTTGAGCTGTTCTTCTGGTTTAGCTATATCCTGAGCAACTGTGGTGTTGGTGTGCTGATTTAAAGGTAAACTGGTGGGAAAAATTAACCCGACTCACAAAGAGATTACAAGTCTTACAAATTAATAAAAATATTACAATAAAAACAATGATACGGAGAAAAAATTCATTTTGACCCACAAAAACAGACGCATAACCAAGCACCCTGGGGCACGAACAGAATGGAGTTTGTTAGTCCGTGTGCTGAGCACCATGTGGTCCCCCTGAGTAAAAAGTAAAAGCAAAGGAAAAAAACCCACCACCTGTGGGTGAAGATGATGGTTGTAGTCTAGTCGAGAGTGGCAGTTGCAGAAAAGTTCTCCAAGAACTTACCCATGTCCTCCCAAACCCTGTGCCACTCAAAGATATCCACCCCTGGGGTCTGCACACCTTCCCCAGAGACCTTGGCCCCAACCATGAGATAGACCATAATGATGCCAACTTGGACATACATGATTAGGCTATCTCTAGCATCTAGAGAGAATTCAAACTTTTCTAAAGCTGTTTAGCAGACTTGAAGGAGAAGAAGGTGAAAGGCTAGGAGAGATCATGCCCCTGTTTACCCCCCGCACTGGGTGCCATTATCAATAAACCCTCAGAGGTAACAGCTTAGGAAGACAACCCTGAATACACATTCCAAATGAAACTTAGAGGTGTAGAGTTGACAGCACTATGAATCCACGTTACACAATAGAAACGAGATGAGGCTACCTTGGTTTTAAACCCTGGTTCAAGACAGAAATCTGTGAATGGCAAATATGTATGTAGGAATAGATGCCACATAAACATGAATAAATCAAACAGCAGGATGGCTAGGGGTTCTATATCCAGTACACAAATGGATTACTTAAAATTGATACGTTTCCTACTCCTCTCTCTCATGCCTCACATTGTGCACCAAGAATATTGTCTTGGTTTAATGAAAATATATTTGGGAGGTAGGACCTCTAATGAAATGAATCCTCTTCCCTTTAATATTATCCCTCCCCCAGTATAAAGAAAAAGAGAGAGCAAAAATTACAAGGAGCCTCTATGAAGAAAAAAAAAAATAACAATTTTAGTATAGAAAGGAAAACAAAACAACAAAAACCCCCAAACAAATAACAAAAAGAAACCCCCAACAACAGTAGCAGAATGTTACTTAGCCTCCCCCCAGGGCAAAAAACACCCCTCACAATGGCTTCTGTTCCTGCACTGCTGGGACTTGTGGTCCAAGAGAACAAAGCAAAGTGCTGTAGCAAATGGGTTGCCATTGGTTACTGCGCTCCTGAGTCCCAATGGCTTTTGTTTCCCTTTCACAACCTCGTGGCGGAGGCACCAGGACTTCAGCTGCTTTTATGCACACACTTTGCAAACACAGCCCGTCCCGGCTTGATGCCAGTTTAACATACATTAGCAGCACACACACAGACATACAGATACCTGTACACAGACACGAGTTTGCTGCCTGCAGATAAACAGGTGCTCATTTCTCCTAAGTGTACATACCTGTCTAAGCCCATGTAACATAAAATACACATGCATGGACACACACAGAGTATTACACCAATGCACAAACACAATTTATAACCACCACCTTCTCTCACGTCACTGCCCAGTTGTGTCACTGCTGATTTCGGCAGGAGCTAAGTAGGGTCCACAGTATTTTGCTGCACATTTCAATGTGCACTTTATTTAGCTGAATTTTGGAGCGGTGCAGGCAGGGACCTGATGAGACCTGTGAAAGCTAAATTTGAGGATAGGAAGCTTTTCATTCTCAAAACTGTGGAGAGTGTCAGCATGTTTTATCACAGAGCCTGTGATAAAGGCAGAGGAAACAGGAGCCAATTCCCCTCTGTTGCTGAGAATGGTAACTCTGGAGCCCCCCTGTGAAGAGACTGTTTCATAGGATTTTCCAGAGACCATAGGTCCAGCAGCCCAATATCAACACCCTTTGGCAGCATTCATCATTGTCTTAGCTATTTTAATCCATCCAGTTGCCCTGGGGACAGTGCAGCTTATTACTGCTTTTGTTTGATGCAGCCCTACAATAAATCCGGTTAGTGGAGCAGACAGTGCAGGTGACAGTCATAGTGATATAGAGCAGACTCCTTATTCTTATCAGGCATCCCCTGGGGTGTCAATATTTACTCTTTTTTAATAAATGACAACCAGCAAACAACAGCAAAGAGCACCAGCAGCCTGGCACTAACTTTCACATATGCAACAAGTCTGAAGGTCCTGAATTTCCTTGCCTAGTGGTAATCTGACCATATCACTGCAGCCTCAGCACTGGCACCTTCATGGGCACTCAGAGCTCTTGAGGAAGACTCAGTTGTTCCTGCCTTGTCTGTCCAGCTTGTCATAGAGGTGCTGGTTCTGCTCTGACAGCTCTGGCTGTGCTGAGCTGTCTTACTCTGTTCTGCTTTACTCCCCATCATACTTGTCACTCTTCAATGCCAATGAACACATAGTTCCTGTGCTAGGGGCCACTTTATTAAAAAAAACCCAACAAACCAAACCAAACACTAGAACCAAAGGGTGCCAGATGTTCAAATAATTGACATTGACATCTTTCAGAAATCTGGCCAGGCACTGTTCGAGACTCAGCTCTGCACTTGGTGGGCAGGCCAGCTTTTGGGCTCTGGAGAGATGAAAGGGATTGCAAAAAAGTGGTCTGGTTGAGAACTGATTTTAAAGAGTAACTAACTTTAAGCACAACCTTACAGTCAGTCACATCCTACAGTCTGGTGGGATGAACTTAGAACTCAGTCAAGGGGGGAATTTATGCATCTGAGCACCACTGGGGCTTTTTCTGCACTTCAGTTCTCCTGCTGTAAAGAGGTAGGAATAAAATGACTTGCTCATCTCTGAGAGGTGCTCTTTGTGGAAAGGTTTATGAAATGCTCACAAACTGTTCCACAGGGAGGGTGCTCCTGTAAGCATGTTGCAGGAGCCTCTTGGCTGCGTGACAGTGCCGTGGTACTCTAAGTGCAAGAGAGGGATTTCCTTTTACAGTATGACATTTGCCAAACAATTAAGGTGAAGAGCAGTGTGCTTTATAGCTTTTATTATTAAACACACACAGTAAAAATAAATGTTTAAAGGCACATGGGGTTTTTATGAGTTTAGGACATGATGTTTTGCACATTATTGTAAGAATCCTTACTGCTACAATAAGCTTCAGTTCAAGCTGTGTAATTATTACCAGGTACTTTTTTGTTCTCCCATTATGCATTAACTGCACCTAAGAGATACAGAAATGAAAGATTCTGAGCTTTCCTAACTTAACAGTTGGTTGGAGGATTTGCTATGCAATTCTTATTTTACTTTTGCCATAATTTATCCAAGTCCGAGAGATTAAAACAGATAAATAGAAATACATTTTGCACTGAACGATAATCCAGTGTTATAGAAACTGCATGAAACTCACAAACTATGGGGAGAGACAGGAAATCATGTTATGATTCACCTGTCTTTTCCCATTTCCACAGGTCTCCTTTAATCACTTCCCAGCCTGGATGTACGCTTTTGGAGCAGCCTCATCTGTTATCCCCCAGCCCACAAGTGTCAAACAGGAGGCATCCTGGAAGATGCCATGGGAGTAAAACCAGACACAGAGGCTCCCCCTTCCTGTATCCAGAGCCTGTTGTTGTGTTCATGTTAATTTTGTAATTCACCCCAAAGCCCACAGGATTGCAGGTGGGGTGTCTCCTGTAATTTCATATTCCAGGAATACAAAACCAAAATGGACAGTGACCTTTGAGGCCCTGGTCCTGACCCCAAACCAAACCCCTGCCTCATTTCCTATTAAAACCAGGTCCCCAAGGCAAAACCTACCAGAAACAGAGATTTTGGCACCACCACCAAAGCTCAGCACCAGTTGAGGTGTTGCACCTACCATGAAAGAAATACATGGCTTGGACCTAGTTTTGAGCTCAAATCATATGAGCGGGTAGTGATCTGGATTTCCAGTTTACCAGGACCTGGACTCATGTCCTAATCCAACTCTAGACAGGCCTACCCTGCCTTAGGAATTCTAGAAGGAAATGCCCCCCAAACACAAGAAAGCCCTTGGGGCTGGAGTCAGACTGAATGCAGACTGAATGCAGGGTCCTACCCTAGCAACCATGACCACAGTGTTTGTATTTCTGTGTTAATATTCATGAATTTCTGTGCTGCCAGTCTTGGGAGGAAGCAAATGTCCTCTAACTGCAACTTCAGCCTGGTCAAGGTGACTGACCTATTTCATTAAGTGCTTCCAAATTTCCAATCAAGCCACGGTTGTGAAAAATCTGTGCTAATTAAAGACTTGCTGGGAGGCCAAAAGTGCAGAGGGGAGATAAGGGTTGTTCTGAGAGTTATTTAAAGGTACAGTATCAGCAAGGTTTTTGGCTTACATTAACATACTGTCCTGGTCTTTTTATTCACGGAGGCTTATCTAAAGGTAGTGCAAAAAATCTGAGAGGGCTTGAGATGCTGGTACCTGCCACTGACTCAAATGGCCAGGGTGAAGCTCTTTGGCTCTCAGTAACAGAGAAACCCCCCTCCCTGATTTTTGTCCCAGTCCATTCTGCATCCTCAACATCTGGTACCCTCGTGTACACTATAATAACATTCTAAACTACATGTGCACAACACTTAAAAACAGTATTTAAAACATAATTCTAAAGAGACGAAGCCTCAAGTGAGCTATGAAGGTCATTTTCTTGCATCCAGAAAGAAAATGTAATACTGACCATGTCATGCTTCCCTTTCCTCCTAAAGAAGTCAGCCGGAGTTTCACTTGTGCAGCTCTCCAAGGGGGACCAGAACTGGGACTATCACACCATGCACTGCAATCTGTGCTCCCCCGTTCAGGACAAGTTGTTTGGGTTTCTGCACACCTAACCTTTGCAGAGCAAAGAGCAGTTCAACTTCCTCATCACCCATTTAGAATGATTGCCCTATGATTTCCACAAAGGTGAACTGCTCATATTGGGGGTGTGGGGACTCCATCTCCCCTTGCTGGCCCTGCAATGGCCCAGTTCCTGGCATCAACCTGGCCAGGGTGCAACGCCAGCTCCGGACTGCCTGCCACAGGGAGCTGGAAAAGCACCCTGGGATCCTGCACCAGAATCCAAAGGTGTGGGGACACAGCAACTTCTGTGTGGCACAGGACAAGGCTCTCAGCTTTGGCTTCAGTAATACTGCACTTCCCAGAAGACTTTGCCTAAGACCTCCACAGCTGTCTAATATTCATTTTATGCACAATTTTAATTTCTTTATAATTGAATCTCTTTAGAAGTTTTGCAGCCATGTAGGATTCTGCACCCAAATATGGACTTTACTGTGTTATCAAGTGAAATGACCCATACCTCAACTGCAAAAGAGAACCAGTGACTGACATCAAGGAAGGAAAACAAATACCAAAACTTTCAAAAACTCCCCCGGGTACAGACAGCATGCCAGTGCAGATCAGAGCAGGTACAGACAGAGGAGTCATGGGGATGGAAAGATGGTGTCTGCAGGGTATTCAGCTCTGGGATTTACTGCCCCAACAAAGCAGGACTGAAACACTGAGTGCTGTGATTTCCTTTGAGGTTCTTTTTCCCCTTTCTCTCTAGAGACAGAAATTATGAAGAAAATAAATAGATGCAGAACAGCTATTATTTAAATATGTAACACCACCTCATTTTGGTGTTAGTGATCTGAGAGTGGTGCCCAACACTGTAAATCCAGTTTTATATACTTACACATGGCATTTCCCTGACTACTACCATTCTGAACCACCAAAATCAGTCAGTCTAATGGAGATATACAGACAGTAAAAACACTGGAAAACTACTGGCACGTTGTAGAAAATGATCAAATTTAATCAGTTGATAAATTATTCACTCCAACTGAGAGTGAAACATACTATTTGAGCCTATTTATGGATGTCCGATTAGTGCAAGTAATTTTCCATTGCTTTATTATGTTTGCTGGTACATTATGAAAAGCATGTTGTTCTAACAGTCTTAAGTCATTTTGTTGTATGAGCATATACCAGAAAGCTCATTTCACCCAAGGCTAAGGACACGTTCCAGTGGGCACCTCTTACACACTGTGCTATTTCCAAGGGTTTCTGCAGAGCCAAGTTGCCAATAGAGTGGGAATTTCATTTAAAGAAAGTCATTACGCTGCCAGGCTCTCTAAGTGGCACAGCACTATTTTCAAACACGACTGCCACAGTGACAAAGTGCAGGAGAAGGCCTGGCTGGTTGTTCCCCAGCCCATGATGGATGTCTCTGGTGGCTGGAGGGGGGATGCAGCAGTAAATTGCATCACATTGTTGAGTACTCTGAGGCCCAGTGCTGCCTGTACACACTGCTGGGAGGGTCTATGAATTTTCAGTATTCTCACCTCTGAAATAAACCTTTTGAATCCTTTCCACTGCTTACCCTTCTTTGAGGGAATACCCTCATGTATTTTGCTTTACACAGAGCAAGTGGAATAAGCAGAAGATGAGGAGCACAAGCTGACCCTGCTCCTAGGTCAGCCTCAGCCATTCTGCTAAACAGGCAATGCAGAGTTTACCCATTTTTTATCTCTCTGCTATGAAAACCAAGCAGGTGAAACCATCCAAGTTTTTGCAGTGGCACCACAGCACTGAAAAGCCCATGCTCAGCAACTGGGCTGAGACTTGAGGCAGGAAAAGGCAGTGAGGTCCACATCCCAGGGCCAGCTGGAGGCACTCACATGATGGGAACTTCAACACTCTCAGATTCCTAGACAGTTTTTGGCACTGTTCATTTTCAGCAGCTTTCCCCTTTTTCTCAGTTCTCTTTGGATTTTGCAAGTGTGCTTTTAGCAGACGGATCCAGCTGTGCTGTGAACAGGGCTGGGGCTGCACAGCTGTCCTGTCACCCTCAGAGCAATTGGGGCTGGCAGTACTTTAGGCAGACACAGCTGTGTTTAGTGATTGTGAAAGGTCCCAGGTGGATACTCGCCCTTTTCAGACCCTCAGGAAACTCCATGCTCCAACACACCCCAGGAACCAACCTGCAAAAGGTGTGAGGTAGCTCAGCCCCCACGAGAGCAAGGCAGGCAAAAGTATTTACAGACTATGGCTAATGGAGGGGGAACTTCACAGTAACAGGCACATTGCCTCCAGCAACAGCTTCCATCTGCAAAAAGCCAGGGGGCCCTGGTGATCTCCCAGCTGCCACACTGCCCTCTTGGCCACAGGTCAGGGCCAAGTCTCTCTCTCAACACCACGCAAAGGAAGAAGGAAGCAGTTGGAGCGAGAGTGAGGAGGCAGGCAGGACTCTTTTGTTAAGACTGCGGAAATTTTCAGTGAAATGAAAACAAATTGCTCTAAGTAAACCATTTGTCACAGTCTGATTACTCTGCTGCCACTCTGGGAACACCAATTTGTCATGCTAGATCAGGATAACAGCAGGCTGACTGTACAAAATGGCATGCTGCCTTCTGGCTCTTTCTGCTTGCAACCCACGAGGGCAGCAGGGATTTCCTGCAGCTCCTTCCTGTTGCCCATCCCTCCTGATAGCACAGGCACACACTGGGGTCCCTGTGTCAGTGTCACGCTGCTGACACACCCCTACTTTCCAGCAAGCACCTCCACCACCTGGAACTGCAACTTCACTTGAGTCCTGTAGAATATGCTGCTTTTACCTCTTCATCCCAGCGTGTCTACCAAAACTACAAGGTGTCCACAGCACTAGAGGTTGGCATAATACTCCTCTAAATTGAACTTTGGCACTGAAGTGTCCTGGCAACACACCTACTGATCATCATTTTTTTTTTTTTACTTTAAAAGCCCATATCTCCTGTTAGTTACACCTTCAGGAATGCCATGTTTGAGCTTGCCTGGTTGAGCTGCAATCCACATTTTCCTCTCCTTGGTGATACCTCAGGAGTTTCCACAGTGTGTAGGTGGAGCAATTAAAAAAACCCAAACAAACACAGAGAAAACAAAAGAAGTGTTGTGAGATTCACATTTAAAGAGGTGCTTAAAGAAGGAGGATTAATTCAAGGAAGCAAGAAGGAAAAACTAGCCAAAATTCACAAAGCATGGGAAAACAGAAAAAATTCCAAGTCCAAGAATTAATCCCCTTAGCTTCACTGTCCGTAGCTAATAAACAATTATTTGAGTCTCCCCTGTCTATCTGGCATTCTGTGTCTGTCTGGAGTTATGCAGCAGTTTGTAATGCTGAAACAAAACAATTAACTACAGGTCCAAATAAAAGCATCTTTGAGCCAACAAAAAGATAAAAGCCTCAAAATGTCACTTTGGGTAAACGCTCCGTTCAGTCCAACACAAAATCCTTCATCTCATTTTCAGATTATTGATCCTTTTTCTAAACCTCTTCTCCTTTTAAACTGGTAGGTCAGCATTTAAATAAAGAGACGCTTTTTTCAGAGGAAAGCAAAACAATGAACAAGTTTTGTTCGCAAACCACAGAGGAATAAACTAGCCGAGATTTTCCTTTTTCCTTAACATTAGTAAATAAAAAGAGGAAAATCAGAAAGACTTTAGATTTCAGAACTTCTCCTTTCCTGTTTTGGGACTATTAGCACTTGTGGGTCCTCACTGACTCAGCAGATTATATCAGTTCTCTTCCACTTTCTCATATATTTGTTATTTATCAAGAGCTTTTCCCACTGCTGCTCTGGGTAGTCTCTGGCCAGCAGCAGGTGGGACTGCCTGGCCCTACCACCCACCACCATTTTCACCCACAGATGATGCACAGTCCCTGTCCAACTCCTTCTCTAAAAGTCACAAAAACACATCACCTCAACACAACAGCAGAAATCACAGCATTGTAGTCCTCAGTGAAAAAAGTACTTAAGACCTATAAAAGCACCGGAATATTTCATTACAAGGAAAGGCAGAATGTTCCCAAATTATATAACTGACTCCTCATTGTCACTCACAGCACCAAAAGCACCCCAGCAATGGCACTGACCCTGGAACCACAGCGATCAGCTCTGCCAGTGGGTCCCCACCATGCTGAGCCATAAGTAGCATAACATGAAGCATTTAATGGAAACTTGCTCAGCACAGAGACTGGTGGCACTGGTTACAGTGGAAAGTGATACTGCTGGCCATTCTAATTTTTCCCTCTGCTTTTAGAAACTGTGACATACTTCAATATTAACAATTTCTGTTTTAGCTAAGGGAAAGGCCTTTAAAAATCATCTTTTCCTGGGAAAAAATGAGAGCTGTCACCACAAGTGCAGAAATGGGCACACAAAGCAAGAGGTCCCAGAGCTGTACCCAAAACATTCAGCTAAACTCTGCCCAGGGGTGAGTATGTTACAAACCTACAGCACCAGAAACATTATCCTGAGCATTAAACACAAGGTGGGAAGCCTCAGACTGGACAGAGAGCAGAGATGAGGCAGAATTCCCTCAGAGAGATGGTGATGTTCTGGGGCTTTCATGTTAGGTTCTTTTCCCACACATGCACACACACACATATACACAGAGATGCAAAGCTAATTAGACATGCAACAGGCTCTGCTATAGCTGATAATCTTGTATGGGATGTGATTTCTGTCATATCATTTTGCATTCAAGGCAAGCAATATGGACATAGTACATTTATATAAGGGCTTCCAGAGGCTGTAAACATCAGCATTATCTTTAGTAAGGATGGCAGTGAGATGCAAAATTTTAACTTGTCCTAGGAAAAACCTGACAACAGCTCTCCTGTGTAAGCCATCCTCTCCACCAAGTTTATGGGGGGTGAGGAGAGGCACAGGCAGAACCCAGCACACTTTGCTGCTTCAGAAGGACCCTGAGGCACAATTCAGGAGTTACACATCTGACATCTCTCATGTCTTAAAAGTATGATCCAGTCTGTTCTGATCTATCCAGACATGACATCCTAAGGAATAGGGCATAAAAAACGTCTGCTACTCTTGAAAGTTGAACTGAGTCATAGCTGTGACTTTGTTTTGTTGCTGTCTGAGTAGTTTGGTTTACTAGAATGGTGCAGAGCAAAATACTGATGGAGCAGCAAATACAGACTGGGACTTGCCCTCTTGTCAAGGAACATGGGCTATGCCTCACTACTCACTTGTGATGTAAAAAGCTGTTATCACCACCCTCTGACATTACCATAAAAGTACCTGTTAGCATGTCACCTCACTTTGTGGTGTTCCATGAGGGCTTCTCAGCTCAGCAGCCAAACACAGGCAGAGAGGGGCTGCACAGTCCTTTGTCACTGAGGATTTGGTCACTGCAATATAAGAAAGATATTAAGGTGTTAGAGAGCATCCAAAGGAAAGAAACAACGATGGTGAAGGGTCTTTAGGGGAAGTTGTATGAGGGGCAGTTGAGGTCACTTGGTCTGCTTAGCCTGGAGGAGACTGAGGGCAGACCTCATTGCAGCCTGCAACTTCCTCCTGAGGGGAAGGGGATGGGCAGGCACTGATCCCTTCTCTTTGGTGACAGGAATTGAGGCAATGGCTTGAAATTGTGTCAGGGGAGATTCAGGTTGGATATTAGAAAAAGGTTCTTCACCCAGAGGGTGGTTACAAGCTGGAACAGGCTCCTCAGGAAAGCGGTCACAGCACTAAGCCTGACAGAGTTCAAGAAGCATTTGGATGACATTCTCAGCCACCTGGTGTGACTTCTGGGGATGGCCCTGTACAGGGCTAAGGGTTGGACTCGATGATCCTTGTGGGTCCCCTTCCAACTCAGCATTTTCTGTGATTCTGTGACTTCTTTCATAGCCCCTTGAGCATTAAGCCTGGGTAAGCGATGGCTGAGAAAATAACTAACCCCTCCCTGCTTTCAGAGCTGAGCAAAGACACTTTCTCCTCAACACTAGGATTCAAGAGACCCTAGTTAGTATTTTAAGAGTTGTGTTTTCTCCCACCTTGACAGCAGGAAAGAAGGTGAACTTGAAAAGCTGGGTAAAACCTCGTGTGATGCATTATTTGTTTTACAGGGTGGAAATTTCAGTCCTTGTATATTTGAAAAGCATTTAGCAGAAAGGGACAGTTCTCCAGGTATGATGTTCAGCTAAATGTATAGCAGTGATATAAATAATGAAGTATTGTGTCACTTATTATGGCAACTGATTGCATTAAATGCATGGTATTTCCATGCATTGGGAAAACAACCTCTGGGACCACTTCTAAGGAACACTCCAAAGGTAAGAAAGGAAAGAAAAGGGATATGTCCTCTAAAGCAGTCAACACATTTGCCATTTCCAAATGAGTCCACATGGTAGATACAATTTTCAGGGCTTGACAAGAAATAAACCCCTACTGAATTAAACACTGATATGACTGTGTGTAAGGTAATAATACCTACAGGATCATAATTTCCTAAATCTTAATACTTTTCTTAATCCACTTTCACAAAACTTTAAGTAGCTACTTCCCAGTCACAGGGATGAATGAGTGCTTACTGCAGCTGACAGAAAAAGTGTTATGGGAAGGAAGCTACCTGATTATCAACAACCCTTTAGGTCCTAACAAAACAGCAAGAGTTGGGTTTCTCATCCCACCTCTGGGTCAGTTCCAGCAGACCACGCACTGAAACCAACACAAGTGAAATGCTTGCAAAACAAGAGAGTAAATTACATCAGTGGGAGATCAAAGAGAATTTCTTTTCCCCTGCAGAGACCATTAGCTCTATCATGTTAGTCACCAGCCTAAGACACCAATTCACCTTCGTCATATTAGTCACAAGCATCTGTTAGCAGCAGCTCTGGCAGTGAGCACACTGCAAGGGAACTGAGAGAGAGTGCTTGCAATTCCAAAGGAAGGTTCAGTGTGTGCTCCTCTAGTTCAGTGAGCACAGAGACATTTCTCTTTAACGTGGCCTCGCAAATTCCAATTGATCTGACACCAACTTGCATTTTCTAAATGCTGCTGCTGAGTTTGAACTTCAGCAAAAAATCCATTTGCTAGTAATGAAAGTTGCCAATTAAAAATCATTCTGTTTATGTGGCTTAGGGGAGCTGAGAGAGAGAGAAAGGAAAAGCCAAATAACTCATTAAGTGATCTATATTTTGCCAGTACAGTTGGAAATTATAATTATCCTAATAAGACTTTCTCACTTATATAAGCCCCTCCATTCAGGGATCTCAAAACACTTTGCAACCATTAATGATGCTAACTTCATAATATTCCTGCCCTCGTTTACAGGAGAGGGAATTGAAGAATAGAGAAAACACCACTATTTTCTGTAACAGATAGCTTTCATTTTGTAACTGCCTGTAAAGTTTATACCTGAAACTAAATCACACTTAAAAATCAAGGTCAGTTCTGAGCTCTTGAGCCAGCAGTAGTCCTTGAATTACAGTGTGAATAGAAAAACCCAACCAAACAAAAAGACTAGCAAGAACTGTGTGACCTGGGATGGCCTGTCTGCAAAGAACCCTGGGTCACTGAAATTTGTCACCTTGGAAATGTGGCAGACTCAATGAACAGGCTTCTGCCTCAAATGCTCACACAAAACCATCCCTCCCCCTGCCTGAAACTGTACTCACATGTGGGATCGGTGTTATCAGTGTCCACTTCTGCATATCCACAACTCTTGGTTTGGGCTCCTTCTCTGAAAGGAAAAATTAAATAGAAGTAACATGAAGCCCTAGGAAAAGAAAAAAGCAAATTGGAACAAACAGCTGAACACATTGCATGCATGCACCGTAGGAGAAAGCAGGACTTGAGCAACAGCCACTACAGATTTCTCAACAAATTGTGTCAAACCAAAAATAATTTCTTCCAGCGATCAGTTCTGTAGGTAGAACAGCAGCAGATGTCACATACCCTGACTTTACACATTGTTTTTAATAGGAGTCTCACAGATGAATGAAGGAAGTGTGGGGATTTCACACTGTGGGAAGAATGCAAATGTGGTTGGAAAGCAGCACTTGGGAAAGTAGTTATCAGCGTTTGAGCATCAAAATAGCAGAATGGATCTGTGTGTTCCACCGGGAGCTGCCCTGTGGCTGGGACTATTCAATACTTCCACTACTGATCTGGATGATAAAACACAGACCATACTTCTTAAATCTGTGGCTCGTACCAATTAAGAGACAACACATAAGGATGAACAGACTTAGAAGTGAAAATTATTTAACAAATGAAAGCGCTAGCCACAACCAACAAATGTTCTTTAACAGGACTGAGGGCTTATTTTCCCTTTGAGGTACATGAAACATCCTTTCTGCTCTCTTCAGCAGGGAGAAGGCCCTGCTGAAGCACCACATTTGGGCTCCACATTTCCAGACAATCAGATGCCATCAGGGAAGAGTTTAGATTGGAGCACTGAACAGGATCAGAGGTCCAGAAAACAAAATTTCTCTGGAAAGCACTGCAAGAATTTGAGTAGCTTAA
The DNA here is from genome assembly GCA_013400415.1 of Scytalopus superciliaris. Taxonomy (NCBI): domain Eukaryota; kingdom Metazoa; phylum Chordata; class Aves; order Passeriformes; family Rhinocryptidae; genus Scytalopus; species Scytalopus superciliaris. Next base: position 186,960 of record VXBX01000798.1, on the reverse strand, counting down.
TTTGAAAGAGAAAATGTGACAGAGAAACCAGTAACAGCCTACTGTAAAAATTCTGTGTTCTACTTCTGTGATAGATTTCTACCTCTGTCAGAGGAGGGTTAGAAGGACAAGAGAGGTTGTTGCACTGGATTAACATGGTAACTGTTAAACCAACAACCCACTTCCCAATGGGCTCCCTGGGGAGAGGTTAGCTTTGTCTCCATGGACTATACAAGACTCTTCCAGTGATATTGGCCTTTTTTAAGCTAAAGTTGGCCTTTAGAAGTAATTCACCTGTGTTATATCTGTAATCTCATTTGGCCCTGCTGCAGGGTTTGTGTTGGATGAAAAAGGCTATCAGGCTCGTGCAGTAGTTTGGAACCAGACAAGGTCCAAAATTAATGGAGAATTGCACCTTTCATATTGGGGCTGAAAGGAAAATCCAGGCAACAAAGAGCAGGGGAGTGGAGTCAGTTATTTGCGAATTGTTTAGTCAAAACCAATTGCCAGGAATGTCACAGGAAGCCTGGCACGTGTCAGAGCACTGGGGACAGAGACACAAAGATGACATAAACAGCAGAATAAGCTGCCCAGTCAGTCTGGGAAACGGAGCTGCTGCCACCCAGCACTGCAAACTGCTGCACCCCTTTGTGCTGTGGGGCACAAGGATGTGAGGCAGGGCACGGCTGAGCTGTGCCATCACCCTCCACCTGGCATCTCTAGAGAGGCTACGACAATGCGTTTGCATCGGCAGCCCAGATTTTAGAGTTTTACAGAATACGGATCTAAAGGCTTTCCAAAACTTTTCTTCTGCAAAAAGAAAAGAATTTTATCTTTGCAGACCACCCACGAAACTGTTAGAGAGGAATCATCCCACAAATTCTCCTTTGTGTGGCTCTTCTCTACTCAGTTAAATTCATCTAAAAATGAAATTAACTTTCTTTTTCCCACCATTGAAATTCCCTTCCCGGCCAGATAGCCAAACAATGTTAAAACTAATTTTAATTCTGAAAAGCATACAAAAAAATCCATTTTTAATGGAAGAAAAGCCCTATTTAGCATATCTAAATGAAAAGTGTAAGACCGACAACCCGTACAATAGCAATCATGAAAAAGCTACAAGATGGAATTATTCTCTCAGGGCTTTTATCAAGGTACCTACCGTAAGTTAAATGTGAAATCCACCCAGAAATCAGTCAGAGAATTCGGTATTCACATACTTCTCTACTGTAAATAATTCCCCATGCAACGCTAAATGTTCTCTGTTTATGACTCTATAATTCAGACTGTGTCAGCAATTAGCACTCGAAGTTTTAGCAGCGTGCTATATTTTTTTAAGAGTTAGAAGAAGGTGAGCATTGCAGGAAGCAAAGCTGCTGCTGGATTTGCCAAAACAGAGCAGAGGTAGTGCTGACTCCTGGAATGATGGACACACAGAGAAAGGGGATGGGGACAGCTCACACCACACAAAACACTTCCTTAGCTGCACGACGTTCCTCCTGACCTCACGCTAACTGAAAGCATGAAGGTGCTTCCCACATGGAAAACACTGCTGTACTAATACTAATTCTCCAGGAGAATTAAACCCTGTGCAAGTTTAAACTCACAAAGTTTGTCCCAGGGTAACACCTTTGTCAGAGGGACATGAGTTGTATCAGGCACTTTATTCTTTCTCTTTCAAAAGTGCTCCTGATTAGGTATCACCATGTGTTTTTCATTGTGGAGAAGCTGTTTTAATTACTCCTAACAGCCACTGGAGGGAATTACTGATGTACAGAGCAGATCAGCATTCTCCTGCCTCATACCCATGGCAGGAAAAGTGCAGTGCATCATATAAAAATACATTGTGGTATTTATCAGATGGTCTTCTACAAGTCAGAGGAGGTCCACATAATGTCCAGTGAACTCCAAATAGGAAAATAACCCCCTTCTTCCATTTAGCTCTTGCAGCACTCATAGTAAATCAGTATCTTAGGCAACATGCAGCTTAAGAGGGGACAGGAACAAGTCTTCATTCATTTCCCTGCCTGTCTCTGCCTCTTACTCACAGCAATTTTGTTATGCTCCTGAACTCTGGCTCCGTGCAGGGAACATGTGGGGGAATGAGGTGAGCAATTGCGTACAATCTAAAATTTGTCTGACACCTCCATTTGCAGCACTAAGCTGTTTCCTTTTAAAGCATGAGTTTTGAATGTGATATATTTTTGTGCGCCAAAATTTTAGTCTATCTGGCCGCTTTGAAATCACAGAAGTGGAAGGGGGAAAAAAAAGAAGACTATTAAAATGATGCCTTGGAAGCCATAGGAAGGACAGCTCAAGCCTTCTCTCTACCGAGCCAGAGGTCAGAGTCAGCATATAAGAACATCTGAGTAGGAACAGACTTGAGCACAAAACTCCAAAGGTAGTACCATAGACAGGGATGACCCTTCAAAGTCTATTAGTTGCATTAGCAGACAATACAATGTGAGTGTAGTAAGGGAGATGCACTGATACCCTTGGACAGGTTTGCAGGATGCTGGCTGTGCAGAACACCTGTAAGATTCAGCTTTGACATACTGAAGCTGTTCCGATCATTTAATGTCATAAATTTAGCAAAGGAGCCAGAAGAGTGGAAAATTGAAGAGTCTGTTGGGCAGATAATGCGTGTCTATTATTTATTTCTACAAAGTTCCCAAGTCTGACACCAGAAGTCCGCATTAAATAAATTAGTTTCCTTCCATATTCATTGACACAACTGCTATTTTCATCACACTAACGATATGAATTCATTACTACTGCACAGCGTCTGTACATACTCTCAGGAACTGATTTGATGCATTGTTATTTGTAACCAAATTAGCAGTAACAGGCAAGTGAAATCCCACAACTTGTTACGGTAACACTATTTGGAATAGATGCTGATATTCTTCTTTAAAGATATTCTGGTGAGTCTGAACTCCTTCTCCAGCTGTGGTTGTGGTTGTCATTTCTTAGACACTTCTGCAGGAGCAGAGGTGGCCGAAGCCAAGAGGAATGGGCAGAATGAGGTGGAAACTGCATAGTCCACTTTAAAGCCCATCATCTTGGCAAACATAAACTGTAGTTAGAAAGCCACAATTGAAACGTAAATCCTTAAGCAAATCCTGCTGGTCTCTAGCCAAACACCCAGAGTGAACATTTCAGTTACCAGCAATTCCTTAACCCAGCATACAGAGACATAAAAAGATCCAACCACTAGAGGATATGGCTACATAAATTCAGGCCACATTAAGCACTATAGGGAGTAATTAACCATTGAAACAATTGGGCAAGGGACTTTATAGAAGCACCTGATCTCTTTAAAACTAGGAAGAATATCTGCTTTTTAAAGGCTCTGAGGTAACATCTGCTTAACACAGGAAGGAGCACCAGACAAAATACTATGAGCTGCTTTATGCATGAGGTCAGACTAAAACCATGGGGCACCACTGCTACAAGCTGTAGTATCTGATATCATCCTTTGGTTCTCCTGCAACTGATTATCCTCTAGCAACATATTTAGTGTATTGAATATTTATTTAAAACATCTCAGATTTTCTGATGAAACCCAAACCATCCTCGTTGCATATTCACAGCTGATTTTACAAACCACAAGGCCAGATCCTCAACTAGAATAAATCACTGCAGTTCCACAGAAGTAAGTGAAGTTTGGTGAGTTGTCATGAGATGAAAAATCTGAGTCCCTTATCACAGGCACCCATATATTTTCTAGTTTTCCTGCATTACTCACTCAAATCTCCCCTTGATTTCCATGTAAGACTAATGGCTGTGAACAGACATCTCTACATCTTTAATGTTGTGTTCTGGACTTTCTCTAGCATTTTCTTGACAATTCTGTTTATTCAAATTTTGTCATGTGTGCATCTTGTTCTCAGCACGTTTTGTCAGTGCTTAAAGGGAATAATCAAGCCTAGAGCTAATCAGCAAACAAATTGACTTAATGAGGTTATGGTGACAGAATAAACAGGATTAGCACTTCAGGAGGACAGGCCAAATGCAGATGGGCACTCAATGGACAGGTTTCACTATAAAGGCAGGAGTGCCATGTTAAGGAGGGATGGGGGAACTCTTGATGCTTTGTTTCTAACCATAGATCTTGAAAATACAATATTGCATCTTGGAAACTGAGCATTTATAAATATTTATAGAAGTGAATTCAGTATGAATGATGACAATATTATTTTCCTTTGCCAGAGTAGAAGCACAGGGTAAAATATACATAAATGTAGCTTGTGTAAGGTGCAATGTGTACATTGCATGAAGTGATGCAACCATGGAATAATCCTAGTGGGAAGTGGCCTCCAGAAGTCTCTAGTCCATCCCCTGCTCAGAGCAAGGACAATTCCTGCAAAGCAAAATATGCACAGGTATTCCCCCAAAGTATGGCAAAGTAGTGGAAAGGATTCTAAAGGTTTATTTCAGAGGTGAGGATCCTGAAAACTTATAGATCCTAACAGTGCTGTGTGGGCAGGACCAGGCCTCAGAGCAAAGACAAAAGGCAAGGCTTTTGTTTGTTCCTCCAGCTTTATCACCTCTTCCCCTGCTCAGCTCCCCCATTGGCTGCTAAAGCCTTCAAGCCTCTTTATACCTGCCTGAGAGAGAAAATAGCTCTGGCTGTATGCTGAAGAACTGAGAGTAAGAATTTATGGGCTGAAGGGAGAAAGCATATGACAGTTCAAAATTCATTTGAGAGCTTTCTGGCATCTTCCCGATACTGAAATCAGGTTTTCAGCCTGCCACTGACCAGGCTGTGGCAGGATGTGCAGGACAAAAGCCATGCCCTTTCAGAAGCGTGTCACAAAGCCACTTGCTGTGTTCTGTGACTGTCACTACAAAATCAATACAGAGCCTGCCACCTCCATGTAGAAATAGGTTGGGATAGGCTCAATAATAGAAATCCTTTCTCTTGGGCTAGAAAAGGGCTTGCATGAAAGCAAATTAGGTTCAAAGGAGAGAACTGATACCTCTTTCCTTAAAAGGAGGATTAATTTTGCTACAGGGAAGGAGTGGGGTTGTTCTCCCATAGGATCCAACAGGAATGTCTTGTTGCCAGACATTTGAATGTATTCAGAGATATTTGTCATTCCACAGTGCCAGCACAAGGAAGAGGGATTCTCTAGTGCCACATCTTCAGCCACTGCCAGAGGGGACACTCCCTTGGCAAATGTGCTCTGCCCCTTTAATGTCACAACTGATGCAGGGATGTGAAAAAGCAAGAAAACCTGAGGCACTGACAGAATCTGAACTAATGGAAAAAGGCAGAACAACAATCTGTGTTTTGAGGCAGCAATTTCAAAGTGCAAATAGACATATCCTTAGAAGTTTGAATTTATCATAAGAAACAACTGATTTAAACAGTGATCCTTCTATTTATTTTTTTTTTTTTTTAAGATTTTCATGTTAATAATATTCACCTTGCAAAACATATGGTAGCAGAACACTGGGCACATTACAGAGTCACAGCCTTCCTAGTTTTAATTACAGAGGAAGGATTCTCTCTACTTCTACACAGATGCTCTCCAAGTTGACAACCTCACTGACAGCAGCATGAGAAGGAGGAATATCCTTACACCTTTCTGTGCAGAAACTAAAACAACTACCAGAAATGCTATAAAATTAGTACATTTCTTCACAATTCATGGGAAAGAAAAGGAAGGAGAGAAAATAAGTACTGCTGGTGCACTAGGTGGTCATTTTATTTTGTTTCCTAGTAGCCTTTGTAAATGCAGTTAGTTGCTCTATTGAACTTGGCACATTGCCTGTAACATTTGAGGTCTTTGCTGCCTTAGCAAAGTGCCTCTCCTGGATTCATTCCATTCACAGGTTGTTCAGAATCAAAGGAGACTGTCTCTTTTTATTTTTGCCATCTAAGGAAGCTCACAGGGTAATAAGTATGAAGCCCTCATGTCTTGAAAAAAGCCTTTGTAAACAGCTTCCACCCCCCACTTTGGAAATATCCTAGTTGCAACATATTTTGATACTGTCACAGAGCTATCTGCATTTTATTTTTAAGTTCAAAGAAAAGATTGTTTACATCACTGGCTTTGCTTGATTCTCTAAAAAAAACCCTGAAATCTTAATGTATGCTCTGGTGCTGACATCACCATGCTGACATGGCTAAGAGCAATACTGGAGTCCAAGGATCTTACCATGCTGCAAACTTAAAAATAAAAAAGATAGAGCAGCTCCTCTGCACTGACAGTAAAACATCATCCTCCCTTGTCACCTCGGCAGAGGCAGCTCAGGGTGTGCAGCTTGGACAAAAGGAGGCTAAAGGGCTCTCTACAGCTACCTGAAAGGAGGTTGCAGTGAGCTGGGAGTCAGTCACTTCTCCTGAGTAACAGGCAAGAGGACAAGAGGAAACAGCCTCAAACTGTGCCAGGCAAGGTTTAGGTTGGATATTAGGGAAACATTTCTTCACTGAAAGGGTTGTCAGGCATTGAGACAAGAAAATGGTTGAGTCCTCATCCCAGGGGTATTTAAAAGATGTGTAGGTGTGGCACTCAGGGACATGGTCTAGTGGTGAACAGCTGGACTCAATTTTAAAGGTATTTTCCAATCTAAATGATTCTATAGTCCTATACATTGACTCTTTTTGATTTTCCCAGGCATATTTCAGGAGATGGCTTCTCATCAGAAGGAAACAGCACTGAGAAAAGATGGCTGGTTTACTGTTCAAAGAACTGTGCAAACACAGCCCTAATCCTCATCTGGATTGAAGTCAAGAGAGATGTCACTATTTACATCAACCAGATTCTAGGTCACAAATTTCTAAATTTCTCCTTATTACCCAAACTGCCTAGACCCAGAGAGAAGAAAAGTATTATTGTCAATAATTCTTAAAATTATTTTCCCTGTGCATTCTCCTCTCTCTCCCAGGAAGCAGTTGAGCATTTAAAGCTCTCTGAAAGCAGCAGAGGAGGCCTGGGCTTGGTTGCTGGTGCTCTTGTCCAAGACAATTTCCTTCTCCCCAGACCAGATTCCTCCCTTATGAAACAGGGTTGCTCCTGGTACCGTGAGACACACTGAATCTTCCCAGGGAAAAGGCTGAAGAAAGCCTAGGTAACATTACTACTGCTGTTCCTACAAGTAAGATCCCCAGTGCACTGCACCCTGCATGCTTGGGCTGCTCTGTTCAACCTGGCCCATGGAGTCAGCAGGTCAGACACAGCTGCAGGATGGTATATATACTACTACTGGCTGTCTCTTATATACACAAAGCTAAACAGAAAAATGGCTCTACTGCTTTTAGTTTAATATTTTATTTTAATATTTTATTTTATTTTAATATTTTGAGTTTATTCCTAAACACTGAAGACAAGTAGTCCCTTCAAATTTAAATTAATGAGAGGAGTTGGTACTAGCTGAAATAAGATCCAGAAACGTAGGAAATCCTTTGATGTTGCAAAACAGACTAACCATTGTTGTTTATCTAATTATTTGGCAAATTACACCTCATATGAAAGTATGTGCTTTAATCAGGGCTACTTTTCACAGAGAGATGGGGTTTGTTTCATTTTTTCAGCCTTTGTGTTTCAACACTTTTACTAGTTTTCTTTTAATTGTTTGTGGGAAAGTTAGCTGGAGCCATTTGGAGAAAGACACTTGAAAGGAAACTCAGTAGGGTTATTGCTTTCTTCTTATGCTTCTATGCCATACTTCAGCAGAGAAACTTGGGGCACTCACAATGCAATTTTGGAGTCAGAAAAATGCAGGTAAGACACAATCCTTTGCCCACCACCAAAATCCTGGATATCTGTCAGTTGTGACAATATTTCCCCACAGGACCTAGTTAGTGTCAGTTTGGGGCTCCTCACTACAAGAAGGACATTGAGAGGCTGGAGAGTGTTCAGAAAAGAGCAACAGAGCTGGGGGAAGGTCTACAGAGTAGGTCATGTGAAAAGCCTCTGAGGGAGCTGAGGTTTTTTAACCTGGAGAAAAAGATCAGGGGGGGACTTTCTCACTCTCTACAACTACCTGAAAGGAGGCTGTGGCCAGGAGGGGGTCAAGCTCTTCTCTCAGTCAACCAGCGACAGGATGTGGCCTCAAGCAGCAACCAGGGCAGGTTCAGGTTGGAAGAATTTCATCATGGAAAGGTTTGTCAACCATTGGAATGGACTGCCCAGGGAAGTGGTGGAGTCACCATTCTTAGAGGTGTTTAAGGAAAGGCGGGATGTGGCACTCTGTGCCATGGTCTGGTTGACAAGGTGGTGATTGGGCAAGTGTTGGACTCAATGGTCTTTGAGGTCTTTTCCAATGTGAATGATCCTGTGATTCTACTGTGCACCAAAACTGAACAGATTCAGGGACTGTGATGAAGAAGATGAGCCTGTCCTTTAACTGCTGTGCATTAAAGTGCCTCTGGACAAGGCTAAGGAGCTACTCAAACACCTGCTTATGCCCCTCTAGACAGGGTTGGTTTGAAGCCACCTTAAAATAAGATACAAAAGCCTGCCTTTGAAAATGTTTTGGTGTCTGTTGTCACTGTGGCAATTTGGACGTGATCACCTGGTCCTTCAGCTCCCTGTTTACTCGATGTGACAGAGAAAACAGCTCCAAAATACAAATGGTATGGAAATTTTCAAAATTGTCTAAATATATCACTAGCCCACCTGTTGTTTATTGCAGCATGTCAAGTTTCATGTCTCTATGAGACTAAATTTCCTCCCCCAAAAAGGAAAAGTGGAACAAGCACTAATACTCAGAAAAAATGAAAAAAAAACCAAAAAAACAAAAAAAACCCACACAAAATTAAAGACGTTATATCCTTTCCCAGCACTTTCTGTTACAGTTGAGTGACTTGCATAGCTGAGGTGCAGGAATGTGGGGGAACAGCTTGTGAAGATGGTGGCTTTGGCACAGGAAGGCACAGGGAATATTTCCCCTGCTCCAGCTGCCATCAGCCTCCTGTGCAGGGCAACTTTGTAAGGAAGGAGACCAAGGGATTTATGATTGAACATCACCCTGCTCTCCCAGCCAGCAAGGTGGTGGGGCAAGGACAGAGCCCAAAAGCACTCACATACCCAGATGCTGCCTTTGAACAAGAGTCAGCCCCAGGGTGCAGCACCCAGTTGGCTCAAGACAGGATTTTTCATGAACTCCTATCCATTCATATCCCTCTCCCAGTTTCCTTCAGTGGGAAGCATGCACAGCTCCAAAGCACACAGGTAATATTGACTTCAGTGTTGATCTCAGTTATACTGATATAAACAAACAGGGGCAGTGCTGAAGTTTTGCTGGAACTGCAGTTTTCCTGCAAGCAAATGAAGAGCTCATCTCTCAAGAGATGGGAAGAGCCATGTTGGAGATGAATATTTACATGGCCTTGAAGCACCACCTGAAAACTTTTTGACTATTTTGTGAGCTCCAAGCTGGATACAAATTTGAGCAAACATTTATAAAATATGTATGTATATTAAAATACACCTGCAAATTTCTACCTATATTTTGTATTAACAATAATTCAGATTAATAACAAGTCATTGCCTTCTTAAATTCAGCCATCTGCCTGTGCCTACCATGTCTTAGGCTTTGACATTTTGCTGCTTTAAAGGTAAACCAGCAGTAGAAATGAACCTGACTCAAGAGAGATTACAAGTCAGAGTTAGAATTTTCTAAAAAGATTACAACAGACACAATGATACAGAGAAAAAAAATAATTTTTGACCCACAAAAGAACAGATGTATAACCAGGCAAAATGGTGTTTGTCAGCCCCTGTGCTGAGCACCCTGTGGTCCCCCTGAAGACAAAGTAAAAGGAAAGGAAACCCTGTTGGTGATGATGTCTGGTTGAGAGTGGCAGTCACAGTCCTGCTGAGGTTCTGGTCCCCCTCCTAGACCTGACAAGCGTACCAGAAGTCCCAAAACCTGAGGATTATGTTTAGGTTCAGGTGGGAATCCCTCAGGGCGAATGGGTGATTTAACTCTGTGAGTCAGAGTATATTTTTGGAATCTTTGATGGCCCATTAGCAGACATGACCCCTCAGGTTGGGTGTGAAGGTGCTAATAACTCCCCAGACAGGAGTTATCACACCTGAGTCGTTGGTGTGAAGACAGGAACAGTTCACTATCTCACAAGGTTCTCTAACACCCAGCTTGTAGCCTGAGGGGTCAGGTGCGCCCTGGGCAGCTGCTGCAAATGGTCCATTATTAACAGTTCACCAGAGATGACATAGAGGGTGTAGAATACACAGTTTTGGTTACACCCACACAGTGATAAATTGGTCCCAGCCGCTGTAACAGGACAAACATCCAGCCTGTGTAAGCAAGAACAAGTTTTCAGCCCATTCCAAATTTCCACCCCAAACCACTAGAAAGTAAAATATCCCAAAGAATAACCTCAAACCAGCAGCCTTGAACTGCAAGATACAAGACCAACCAAGGGGGTTTGGGGATGGGGTGCAAAATAAAGAAAAGAGGCTGATCTCTCTCCTTGGATCAGAGAGTTTAGCATGCCATGACTTTGCACATCATGAGCCTACAAAGGAACTGAATGAGAAAGCTATCTTTGCCTCCCTCCTTCTCAAAATATTTGCTAAAATCATGTCTGAAACACATGGAAGAACACAACTGACTGGATTTGGCACGAAATACAGGTCAGTATAATGCATTTGTGACTGTGCCCTACCATATGGATTGGCATCAGTGGAAGATCAGGAGCATTTCTATGTCCATCTCACTGACCATGTATAAGAAGATCCAGGAAGCTTATCTTCACTCAGCTGTGAAATTACTCCAGTACAGCAAAGAACTATATCTCCTTTACCCTCAACACAGTCAGCTACACAAAGAATGTTTTCTACTTTATACACACACACACATATATATATATAGTCCAAATATTCCTGTTACTTTTCTTTCCCTTGTTGATGATGCTTTTTGCCCCTTAATTAATTGGTTTTTATTGGATAAATCAATATTTCTCTCAAGAAAAAAAAAAAAGGCGCTAAAATGTATACTGTGAAGAAAATACAGTATAAATGTATTGAATAGTCTAAAGATGTTCAGGAATTGTGGTCATTTAAAAGCCATGAAAAGTAATTTTGAAAATTATTTCACCGAGTTAATAAAAAGAGNAAAAAAAAAAAACACAAAGAAACATATTTTTAAGTTCTTTGCTCTATTTTTCCCAATTACTGAAAGTTACAGTTACATCTTCTTTGCCAGTAGGAGATTTTCTAGGACTCTCCAGGCACACATTACAGAGCAGTTACACAAATGATCACAGCCAAATGAGACCTCTTGTAAGTGGACTGGCTGTACATGTAACTAATACAATTAGCATTATATGTAAGTACTTGCTTCCAGGAATTCAAAAAAACATCTAAAAGAATTCTCCATCCAGAGGCAAAAAATATTTACCCCTGCAGAAGACAGGCTGAGATGGTATACACTGAAACAGGGTGTAGGGTGTCTAAGAAACCAGCACCTCATCTATGCCTGTCCTGAAGAAGACAGAGACACAAACTGGATGCAGGTGGGGAACGTGGGGCAAAGTGTCCCCAAGTAGCCACTGGGGACAATGGACAGCTTTGCTCTGGGAAAGCTCTTCCTGGAGTTTAGCAGCTCATGGAGGAGCCAGCAGGGCTGCTGGGTCAGTGTCCTCCAGACTTGTCTTTGGCCCCCAAAAGAGCTTTCCACTCAGAAAAGCCACAATGTGTTTTCCAGGTCTGTGGGGACAATACAACCATAAATATCTTTTCTTTCACTACTGCTGTAGCCTTCATAACCTTAGAGGGGGGACTTTATTTTACACAGGTATGATTTTACAAAACTCTGCCCAGTCTCAAAAACAAAAGCACACCGATGAATATTATCCCCCAAAAAATCCAACCTCTACACAAACCCAGCTGTGTAAGCTACACAAAATCAGACACACATTTATCTGCCTTGCTCATGTGTTGTTGGAGCATCCTTGCAAATTCCCATTAAAATGCATAAAACCAGGGGAAAGGGAACACTGTTGTATTAAGACTGCAGATGCATTCAGCACTTTTTCTAACACCTACACGACTTACACGTAGGGACATCTCTAGCAGGAATTTCCCAATATAATATGAAAGGAGACAGAATTTTGTTTGCCCTGACAGCAGAGAACCCTGAGCCAACCAACCCCGAGCCTTAGCAGCAGCACAGTGCCACCAAGGGCTCTTTCAGACACAGCCTATACATTCAGTATATTTTGTCTCTCAGTTCCTTACTTAGATGTTCCCCTCTTGGAGATATTTTTGCAATGCTCTTTGACCCTCATCAGCCAGTGTAGTATAGTGTTTTTTGACAGGATGTTGCTGGCAGGCTAAACCACTGCCTATCTCCATCCTTAACAGCTTCTCTGACCTCCAAAGAGTAGTAAGAACTGTGCTTTCCAACTCAGGCTATACATTTCTAGGTGGCCACAGGCCTGTACTGCATTGTGTAGGGCTGCTATTCTCATGCACACCACATCTGTCCCTGCAGTTCTCCCATCTCTAAGGGATTTATTTCTCCCTTTCACTGGCACAGCAGTCCCTCTGAATGAGTCTGTATATGCTCTAATTTCTGCAAAACTCAATCATCAGCTTTGCTCTAGGGAGTCTTTTCCAAAGGGGAAACTGTTGTCATTCCCTTCATGAACAGGTCATAACATTACTATTACAACTTTGAATTGACAAGCTGTAGTGCTACCGAGCTCCAGCATCTCCCTTTAAAAATGACTACCATGTGTGAGAGCTCCAGACACCCCAGGCTTTGCCCCCAGAACACCTTGCTCATTTTCTTTGTAGTTCTTTGCAATGTTCTCAGACTGACAAATCTGCTGCTGCTCAGTTACTGCTGTATTTTATGATCTCATTTCATTCCAGCACATATTGATGCTACTCTACTGTAATCACGGGGGTTAGCACAGGGTAAACTCAGGAATTTTTTCCTTGATTTGTTTATTGATGTACTTTTTGAAATCTACTACCAATGTGAAAGTTTTACTACCTCTAAGCTTTAAAGCATAGCTGTAACGGCAACACAGCTTGCCAAGTCTCAGAGTCCCTGCCTACACAGGACAGGATTTACTGAGCCACACTGCCCATGTAAATAATCCAAGAGTCAATTAATAATCTAACAAGAGTCCTAATAACAAACCACTAGAATGTCCAGCCATGCTATGACCCTATCATATTTGCATTTTTCTTCTTTGGCCTTCATCTCTGCTACAAGCCAGAACATGTTCTTAGTGACCCTTGAATGAAGCTTCTCCAGGCCACAACACTTTCAGATGCTGTGTGCTCCTGCTTGCCTTCAGCACATTGCCAAGGCTGACAGGGCACACAGAGCTTGTATGTCACTTCAGGGCTCCTCAATAATAGTGCAATCGCCTCCAGCCTGTTTCAAGAAAGTCACAGGACAAACACCTTTGATCCGACCCCCGTGTGTCACTCAGAGAGTGAGATTTTGGGGAATTTTGGGAAGAAGAGACGATTCTCTGAACCAGTGTTTCTTGTTCTTCATGTGCCAGATAGTCTCACACATGACCCTTTTCCCTGCCAGCCTGTTTTCCCTGTTGTTTTTCCTCTCAAAAGTTATCTGCCTCAGTTAGATGGACAGATCAGCAACTGCAGGGCAATCGTGAGGCTTGCACAAAGCTCAGCATTCTCTTAGTGCTGTTCTGATATGAAATACTCCAAAATCTTGAAGCATATATTCAAGAGAATTTGTGGGGAGGAGCTTTCTTCAGAATTCCCTATCTAATCAAGAAGCAGTGAAAACCAGAATTTTATTTCCTTTTTTCTAGAACTTTAGTCTTACACTAATTCTAAACCTTAGTGGCTGATATCCAGTTTAACCAAATAAATACCATTTACCTTGTGAACCATGATCCTTGTAACTTGGTGGAACATTCAACCATCAATAGGAAAACTAAGTTCTCTCTACTCCCTTTCTGAAACTTTATTGTGAACCATAAAATGTATTCCACACACAACTGAATCAAAACTTCTTGTTCCTTCCAATATAATTCTTCATCCCAGATCTGTGTCTTTCCCTAATATTTGCTTTTCAAAACATTACTGGTTAATGTATGTAACCTAAATTCTGAGGGAAACAGCACTCAGGTAACCATTGTGTGCAAAAAGCAAAGATCATGGTCTCATTCCAAATTTGCTGCTGTTAGCCAAACAAAGTTTCAGTGGAAAACCATTCTCTTAATTGCTGCTTTTCTGCAACCCGATCTCTATTGTGAACTTGGAACAAAATGCACCATCATAAATAGTATCCATATAAAAAATAAAGAGTGGATATCCAATTCTGTAAGGCATCATTCTGCATTCTAAAACCGGGGTAAAGAAGAAAGAATAAACATGTACTACCCTTCATGTCACCACCTTTCTGAAAACCTACTCTGACGTGTATGAACCTGAAGGAAAGCAATCCAGAGTCTGTACCAGTACTAATATAAAGCCGTGCACTTCTGCAGACATATTCTCCCATTCTAAATGTATAGAACATGAAGAATTTGAGAGCACCTGCTATGCTGAGAGCTTCCCTTCTAAGACTGTGTATCAAAACAAACAGCCCAAACTCAAACCACCATGCTCAACCAGAGCATCCCCTTCCCATACCCATCCCTAAACTGGCAACAGACTCTCATCTCCATGACAGGGCAGCTCAGCATTTCCTCCTAGAAAATCTTTTGCTCCAAATCCAACAGAATCGGGAGAAAACTGCTCTCCTGACTACTCCCTTTGGAAACCTCTGCCCAGATATCAGAACCTGCATAAATCCTGCTCTTCTGACACAGATCTCTGGGCACAGCAGGGGCTGTGGAGAATCACCCTTCTGAGTGCTTTCTTCCAGAAAGCCACTCTGCCTGTGATCACTGGTGGGGCAGGAAATCAGTCAAGTAGTCCATGCACTGAAACTAATCTGAAGTCACTTGCTCCTCCCAGAAACACCATACTTCTTATAATCCCCCAAAGCCACAAAATAATCAGTAGGAAACTGCACCACTCATTAGGGTTTGGGGTTTTCTTTTATCCCTGGCTAGACCCCACAGCTAGGTAAGAAGTGTCTACACCAAACAATTATGTGAAGGCATTTGCCTCTACAAGGACTGTTCTTCCTCTAAACAGCACCATACATGGATGAAAACTGCTTTGTACATTGCTTTCCTTAAAAAAACCCAATTTCTAATTACCTAGAAAACTATATCCACAACAGTAATATCTGTATCTAAACCAATGGAATATGATTTGATCTTATTTGGCCATAAAAGAATATGTAGAAAACAATCTGATCTGCTTTCATTCTAACTACAGCCCCAGGAAAACCTACATCTAGGTTGGGTGCCTCTATGGAAACAAACAAGAAGTCATTCACTTTTCATGGTTCTCATTCTATCTTTATAGCCAGTAAACTCAGCACTGGAAACATCACTCCCTGTGTTTGCCTTTCTGGAGGGTTAATGTTACCTTTAACCCTTACTTTGAACTACACCATGATAACCAGTCTCTGCCTGAAGGGTAAGAAGGGTCCTTCTCATTGCAATTATGAAGATTAAATGCATACCTATAAATATATATTACATGTGTTTGAAACATATGTTTATATACATACATATATATATAAATACTTTCACATGGAGATACATACAGATATATGTATATGGATATATCCTTTCTTGTAGAAATCTTTTAGAAATCCTATCTTTAACATTAAATCAGGAAAAAAATACTTAAGTGAACAGTGTTGTGTGAGAACTCACTTCATATAAAGCCATTTTCTCTCACAAATGCTATTGCCCAACTTACCTTTAAGGGTCACAAAAAAATTATTGAGAACTTTTTGTCCAATTACTTTCTTTCAAAAGCCCTACACTTACCCTGATGATCACTGGCAAACTGGTGCCTGCTGTGACCCCAGAAAAAGCTTCTCTCTCCTTATTGCCCACAAAATACCCAGAAGAAAACTACTCTCTTAATTCCTCACCTGCTGACATCCTAAATTTACCATGCCTGATCTGAAGTATCTTGCTGATCTATTTTCCATTGCAACACTAATCTTGAAAGATTTCCCCTTATAGGGATTCAGCCTTTTTTTTTTTTTGCTTGCTGGGCCTATATGATGGAGTGGAAACTTTTTCCTAAAGCCCAGCTTGAAAGGAGAATAAACTGCATCAGCTACTTCCACAAAAACTGGTCCCAAAGCGACTCCCTTAATCCTTTCTCCTGTCCTGGCACTGATCAAGAATAAGAACCTACAAAACACTTCACAATTAATATCATTACAGTTTCTTCTGTTACATGAAACGTGAGCCAGCCGTGTAATCTGACACCTGATCGGTGCAATTTGCCTGAGAGATACCTGAGGAAAGCTGGAAACTCACACCCAGGATTTGCCACGAGGAGGAGACAGATAACAGCCCTCCTAGGAAAGCACCTGGGGAATTTTAAACTCTCAAAAGTTAACAGAGGTTTTGTAAGTGCTAAAATTACTGTATCTATCAAAAGAGCTCTTCCTTTGATTTACATACTGCATGTGAGATTAAGAAGAAGCAGTTCCCCACGTTAGTTTTAAAGGCTTTTGTGAATATAAAACCATGTGAATTTGTGTTGCATGTAAGTAATTTATGGTATTCAAATTTCCTGGCAACTCCTAAAAATGGATTTAATAATCAGAATTTTTTATTTGCTTGGGGTTTTTCTCTCTTCTCCAGAGAGGGCTGAAAGGCCCTGAGAGAACTCATTCTCTGTTCTCTTCCTCCCAATTAATTAATTAGAATAAAATAGGGGAAAAAAAAAAAAAACAGAAAAAATAAACCACTAATTATTCACAAAATCTTACACTAAAAGCTTAAAAATACTTTTCCAGACCAGCAAAGGAAAGTGGTGAGAGTTCCCATATAGCTGAATAAGAGCCTATTTTACTATGGGTCCATGTTTTGTGACTAGAATTTTGAAGTCTAAGGAGAAAAGGGCTCTATCCTGATCTTTTCTCATGGTTCAAAACTCCTGGATGGCTATGAGGAGGGGCCCACTGCAATCTCCCTCTTATTTTTTTTTTAAGTAGCGAGCAATAGTTCTACATTTTTTCTCTTTTATCCAGCTATTTATATTCATTATGCTTGTAGGAATACTATGCTTTGAGGCTTTTGATCTTGTGGGAAATGTTAAAACTGAACAACTTCAAAAGTTACTGGGAACAGAATGACATACTGTCCCATCCAAAGAGACATTTTATATGAGAAGCCAGGCTAACAGAGCAGGAAGAGATTTGGTATGGATTCATAGAAAAGTTGAAAGCAGATTTAAGATAGTCTAACTTCAAGACCCTTCCTGAATCCTAAGGAAACCCGGATATAGATGTTTGAGGTTGGGCCCTGTCTGATACCAGAAAGCCCCAAACTGTGGATCATACCAATCAAAAATGTGGGGAAATCAAATTTACACTTGGGACCTCCTCTCTCTTTAGCAATTGGTGGAATTCAGGTTTTTTTCTGCTGCTTCATTAGGTCTTGATGAAAACCAAGCACAAAACATTTACACTCAACTGAAGACTAAGCCTGTGTATTGACTATATAGTCAATTCATATATGAATATTAAAAGTGTTTTCATGTGTACTGGATATTTGGATACTTTTCAATTCCATAATGGTTCTCTAGTTAAATGATGCATAAAAGGATGGAAAACGTGGCCCTCCTTACTGAAATCAGACTCTGTAAGCACTGACAAGCTATTTTTAATTAATTCCTAACACATGAAGCCCGTGTTCCATGACATTTATGTAACTCTACTTTGTTTAGTATCATCTCTATCAGAACAAAAGTATTTGCAGCCTGCTCAAAGCAGCTCTCTTGCAAAAGCATAAGCTACTTTGAACACATTGTGAAAGTTGTAAAAACTTCCACTTGCTTAAAAAAATGAGTGATATGACCTCATTTGAAACAAATTAAATAATTACCTTAATGTAAATTGTTTGTTTTTATCAGAATTTGACTCTTTCAGCTCCTCATCAATAAGTTCTTTGGCTTCCATTACAGTTGCCCATGCTGGCATCTTGCTATGTGAGACTGGCAGATCTTGGACACACAGCATAACTCGCTTTATTTTTCCTTGTATTAGCACACAGGTAGAAATCATTCCTTTAACTTAGTCAGTGCAACATGACAAGTACTAGGCATGGATTTTGGGGGCAGTGTCACATCAAAAGGCTTTATCTGAGACAGGAAGCCTGCTGGTTTGGTCCTGTGCACCACAGACCTTTGGGCCACCACTGCTGGGGAACTCCTGCTTTGTTTAGTTTCTAGGGAGCCTAAAACCAATCTGAGATGGGCTGTGCAAAACTCTTGCAGAAACCACATTAATATTCATACAGTTTGATAAATTGAACATTTAAGTTATGATGCAATCTGATAGCCTTTCACTGCCCACCACCCTCCACACATGGAGAAGGCAGGATTGCCCACGTGCCTGTTTTATAGCTGGGGAAATGAGACATAAAGCCATTTGATCCAAGAAAGAAGAGGTGCAGAGGAGTGAACTCCTTTAGGTAGCATGTGGACTCACCTATCACGTTCAAGCTCTTTATGAGGGCTGGTTTTACCCCTGCTGAAATCAACAGCAATTTACACCCAATACCTCATGCCACTGGTTTATGAACTATTACTGTGGGAGGTGCTCAGCACTATCCCAGATCCTGTTTTATGATAGCTGATATACTTTGCTGCTGACAGACAGCACCACTGCTGGCTGCTTTGGCAATTTTGCTTTGGAAATCCTCCTTTTCAGGCAATGACAAATAAAACCTGCCCTGGCTGATGGTCTCCAGATAGGATTACCACAGAGGCAATTTCACAATCACACTAGAACCCAGTACTTTTTTTCTCTCTCCTGGCTAAGAATTCAATTTTCTTTTATATGAAAAAATATTGCCAGCATATCTTTCTCATCTAAGCTGAAGGCAACTTCACTTAGAATAACTTTGCTAGAAGCTCTTCTCCTAAATGTAGTGCTCTTTGCAATGAACTTTGTAGTTTCTTTCCAGGTTGCAGAACGCCTTCCATTTTCACTGGCTTGTCATGATTAGACCTTAATACTGCTGACTGATTTCCTCTGTGGTTCTTTTCCATGCCAGTCAATAAGGTGGAAATTTTAATAACACAGTTCTTGGATGTAATATTATTCACAGGTCTACATCAACTTTTATGGCTGCACTCCTGAAATTACTCACTTCAGCTATACCTCCTAATTTCCCATGAAGTTTAAGAGTTCTCCATATGTTGTGCCCCTAACCTGGAGCCACGTCACATTGCTTTTCTAAGCAGCTCCTACTCCAGTTTCTCTCAAAATTCAAACAAAACGTTTCTTGAAATGTGTTTTACTTTTCAGCTATTTGATGCTGAGGATATGGACAGACAGCAGTTCAATTTATTTTTTTTTTTAAGAGGCAGTGTTCACCTGCAAGTAGAGTCAGGCTTACTTAGGAGATTTGAGCAGTACAAGGAAATCTTTTCATGAGACTGATCTGAATTTTGATTCTCTAATAAAAGCTGGAACAGGGGACAAAATTGGTTTGATTTGATTTACAGTCTCTGAACCATGCTGCAAATGTAGCCCTCCATTTCTGTTCTCAGACCACTTCCAATTTCTTTCTGTGTGCTATTTATGCAGATACATTTACTGAATAGTTCATCAAATTATTTTCAGGTTGGGCTTGCTGCTTGGAGATATTTCACATAAATTGATCACCAGCTCCTGGTTAACCTGCTCAGTATCCACACAGCATGGAGGAAGGCAACCTAAAACACACAGTATTATTTCTGCCCTAGGGCCTCACAGAAGGCATTGTATTGTCAGAAGAAAAATGTAGAGTCAACACTGAAATCCAAGGAAGATAATTCCTAATAATAACCAAGGAGTCATAGCTGAGTTTGTGAAGCTTGCCTCAGTTAGCCACACACAGCAGATTTTATGCTATGAGGTAAGAAAGATGACTGAAATCAAAATCAGGAGTAAGGGTGCAGGACACCACCAACTCCACCAGTCCACAGAGGGCTCCTGAGAGGAAAAGAACAATCCTTCTGAAAGCTGTTAACCTAAGGACACTATTTTAATTGCTCAAATAGTAAGAAATACAGGAGGTAAAATACAACAGAAGGAACTCAAAAATATCTGCTTATGATTCTGGAATATACAGTAAGGAACATTATCATAATAAGCCCTGAGGAGATACAATGAAAACTATTACAGCTCCAGGAAAGACACATAAAGATGAACATAACAATATACCTTCCTGACAGAGAAAAAAGAAGGTACATAATTTAGAGCACTGCTGTTGCTGCCTGTAAGACAGATATATAAAGAAGAGTACTTCAGTTACCTAGTTCTGGCAGAGACATAATGGCAATCATTAGTTATCTAGGTGTGGAGGACATGTAATGTGTAATATTAGTGTTACCTGTCCCTAAAAGACAATAAGAAAGAGGGGGAGAAAGAGATGATGAGAAACCTGGACTGTTACCTGGCTTTGGAAGGCAGAAATTATGGGAAGATTTGCTGCTGCTCATAGCTGTGCTTTACAGCAACTAATTCAGGGAGGTAGGGCTGGGAAAAAAGGAAGGAAGTCTGAGTTATACCAGGGTTGTCTGCTACAAGGCCAGATTTCCAGGTGGCCTCAGCTGATAAAACTTATTTCCACTTGCTGCAGCTGCACTGACTTTGGGTTTGTGGGGAAGGAGAGGATAGGGAGGTAGCAGCTGCTCCATGAGGCACAAGGACCACAGCCCTCCTAGAGCCAGTATGGACAGTGCAAGATGTCCTAGGGTGGCTGGTGCCCCTATGGACCTCCACTTGGGTCCCCAGCTGCAGCAACCTCCAAGCAGGCATCGTTTCCCCATGTACTCCTGGGAGCAGGCAGGAAGCCCTGGGCAAGAGCGAAGGTCAAGAGAAAGAGATGGCAAAAAAGAGGGGCTGTAAAGGATGGAGACATTGTTTTTGAGAGCTCTGGGACACAGGATGTACAGATGCAATATATTAACATTTCTGTAGAGAAAAAAAATGCTTGCAGCTTTCTGTAGCTTTCAGTGTCTATCCCTTCCCTGGATGAATTCTGCCTTCCTGCCTACCTTCAGAGCAAATGGACAACTGAGGGGTGGGGGGGAGAGTNTTTTTTTAAACTTTATCACAAGAAATAATCATGGCACAGATTGCATGTGGCTTACCTCTCCAATTTCTACAGCACTCCACATTGTCCTAGCACTCAGGCTTTGAATTTCTTTTCTTAGGGTGTAATACTGACAACACTTGAGACAAGGTCCAGTGAAGTGTTTCATTTTACCTCACTCAGTTTTCAGTCAGAACCCTGATTAAATTCTAGGGCAAGGAATGCAAGAGAAACTCCAGTGTGATTCAGATTAATTCATTTATTCCCATTTTGACCACTATTTACGTCTATCAGGTAGAAAGATATGAAGTTCAGCTAAAACAATTGAATCTTGTAGGATTAATTTTTAATATTGAAAAAGAAAAACAGTTCAAAAAGCAAGGAAGGGAGCACTGAATGGGAAGAGAACTCTAGTCTATTTAAACCCTGCGTTCATAATAATTCCATTCCTTCCTCTGACAGCATACCACTGAAAGTCATGTCCTCCCAAGAACTAAAATAAACCACACATCACTCTGAGACTTCCAGGCAGAAACCATCAGCCTACAAACTCCCTCCAGCAGTGCTGCTGCCCTCTCCTCCAGTAATGCCCCTTTCCAGCATTTACACTGGGCATTCATAAATAGTGCCATTAGCACCAGGGTGCAACTATTCATTAATACAGCAAAGACCAGAGCCTTAAATTAGATCCCAGTGTATACACAGTCTTTGAACCTTCCAAGCTGGAAAAAAGCACCTGTACCTTCCTCTGAGGTACAAATTAAAACCATTAATTGCTTTTATACATCCAACATGGACATATTGCACTGAGCAGGGGAAAGCTCCTTGTGATGAGAGCCATTCTCTTCTCTTTGATGAGGGCAGCTGATGCAAGAAATCAGGTTAATTTGTAAATTACCTCAATTTTCACTCAGAAGTCTGCAAGTAAGGAAAGATCAGTAATCTTTCTTTTAATATGTTTTTTTCTATGAATCCTAATATTGACCCAAACTGGAAAGAGCAACTCACTGAAATGGGCTCTGGTCCTCAGACACTGCCCCGTGCAAAGTCTCTGAAAGCCTCTCCTGGGGACATTTTGAGAGTCAGAGACCCTGAGACAAAACTCCCATCTTGGACACTGAACTCCTGTCCTTAAGGCTATTTTACACTCTTTGCCAGGCAACAGAATCTCTATCTTAAACCATGTCTGAGAATGCTAACCTCAGCCATATCTTTTGCATGTCCCATTATTATTACCAACACTTTGGGGGTACTAAAGTTCCAATTTCCTCTTTTGCTGTCCTTTTCTTTTTAACCAGTATACTTGGCAAGATGATAGGATTTCTGCAGAATATTTGGATATGTCAACATTTGTTTTCTTTCCAATACAGACTGACAACAAATACATCCAAAGATTATGAGTTTCAGAATGCCATGTTTCTCTTTCACTTTCATATTTATATGTGCATTCTACAAAATATGCATGGCTATTATTGGCCTGTTTCAGTGGAATAAAATTATACACTATTTATATAATTCTTTTTAAAACAATTTTGGGCAGCTACGTTTCAATCACCACTAAATTTCAATTCTCTGCTGAGAGCTGAAAATAAAAGTGCACCCATTTTATTACATTATGACACAAAACGTAAAACTATCTCACAAGCATGTAAGAAATAAATTCAAGACAAATTTCCAAGCTATCTAGTTCTGCTCCCAAACTCAGCTCAGCAAAAGCTCTGTCAAGCTCTACTTGCACATTTAAAACAGCCTGAGTACAGCCAGAGACAAGGCCATGCTCAGCTCACAGTGCACATATTGCTGCCACTATCAAATAATATCACCTGGAGGAGGCTTTTTCTGGCCTGGCGTCTGACTCTAGAATAGTATATCAAGTTCAGAAATGAAAAGGATCATCTTCCTCCCCTCTTCCTCTAAGTAAAAGGAAAAGCCCCACACTCAGTTTGGTGCTTGTCCCAGCCCACCCCCCTATTAACATCCCCTGCAAATTTCTGTGCATGGATCCTGTGGGAATATGAGGAAGCACTGACACTTCACAGGGAAAGAAACCACAGGTTTTGATCACTTAACATTCATACCCTTTCAGCTTAGTGGCTTGAGAAGCTGCTAAAGGTTTTGTGGTTTCCTCCCAATCACTTCTTCGGCACCAAAAAGTGATAAAAAGGTTTGTTAGTTCAATGCAAAGTGTTTGATTGCAAGAGAAGAAAAATCCCACCAGTTTCCTTACAGTTCACCCCAGCAAGAGCTGCACTACCCTGTATTGATCAAGCAGTTATCTGCTCACTCATACATAGGGGGGGAAAAAGAAATAGAAGGGAGTCAGGGAGCCTAAATGACCTTGTAGAAGTAGAGGGAAAAAAAGAAATCTTCAGTTCCATTTTGCGGTTTTGAAATACAAGGACAGCCTCAGCTCTGGAGGCAACTAAATTAATTCATTCCTAAATGTTCCCTTTGCATCTTTGTTTTCATTTATTTCCTGTTTGGTACCATCAGAGCAATACTGAAAACTAGTACATGACAACACAATCAAATGAGATATTTGGCTCAATGGCTAATTTGTACTCTTTAAATCTCCCCTACAAATGCCATTAGCTCTTTTTCCTGCTTTACCAAGGCTTTTTTTTTTTTCCTTTGAGAGGAGCACAGCAAGTCCTTACAGCCAAAGAAAATTCCCAGTTTCTTTATCCCTCACTATGACTGCCACGCCTGAAGGCCCAACACTCTCCACATGGGCAGACCCAGCAAGGAAGGCCAGGGATATATTGTTATGCAGTTTCTCTACGGGTGCTACTACTTAGCAAAGCCTATTGCAGAGTACACAAAAGGACATCAGAGGAGGATTTGGGATCTATGATTCCAAAACATAAAAGGCAATAAACTTGTTTTCAGCTTCCTTTGAAAGAGACATGACCCAATCAGATATATATTCACAATCTTTGCTTTTGCCCCAAACTAGAATAGGGAGCTAATGAGACACAGCACCATTCGAGCCACAGCTGGATACCCTGGTGTGCAGCAGGTTTTGAGACAGGGAACCTGAGCCCAGGGAGGTCAGGAAAGAACTCCAGGTGAAACAAATCCCATGAGACTGCTCTGACTTGGAGTGTAACTCAGGAACACCACTAATCTTCCCTTTGAAAAGTCTTTGAAATCGCTTGAAAGAAAGCAACAAAAGGAAAACTCCTGGACAAAAAAAAAAGAGATGTGACTTTCTGCACCCTGCAGTTCCTTCAGAGTGTGTTTAACTATCAGGTTAATTACTTCTGCTTCCAATTTTTTTTTCATTTTTATATTGGTTGAACTGGAAATTCATGCATATCATGAATGCTTCCTCAGTGAGCTACCCGAATAAAGATTCAAATAATAATACTGCAAACGTGAACATTTCACTGCTAATCTCATCACAGAGTGCATTCAGAACTCTACCAACTGTTATTGCCATTAACTTAAAACCAGAATCCTTTGGATTTTAGATTTCAGCTGTATTTTTGTAGAAGAAATTCAAAGAAAAAGATAGGAATAAAGTCAAAGAGTAAGTTCAAAAACAAACCTCTGTGTAAATTCACACACTTTCATGCTCAATAAACCAAGCTTTGTTGTGCCAAGGGCTAATGAAGATCTAATTATGACTGGCTTACTTTTTGCTCTTGCCCAAAAGGAGCAGAGGTGACTCCTGCCAACCCCAGTCCATGCAGGGTGAGGATGGACAAACCAGGACATGCTCCTAGGGAGGCACACCTGCCCCCTGGCACAGCCTGTGTGTGCAGAGAGCCAGGCTGCCCTGTGCCTGCAGAGCTGTGCACTCCCTGGCAGCAGTGCTGCAGATTTGTCCCACACACTAGCACTCATTTTAAGCAGACCAAGAGAGGGAACCCCTTAGGGAATTCGTGCCTGTTTCCTCTGTGCTTCAGATCTTACTTATCCCTATCCTTTAGATGAAAATGTTGAAGAAAACACGTTCACAGTAAAAAGGGGACTGGCTTCTTTTTTCAATTTTGCTACCTTTTTTTTTTTTAAACTTTGCTTGACTGACTCAGTTGTAACACCAACACAGAATTCTGGGTAGGTAAGAAGATTGTTCCACATTATAACAACTACTTAAAAAAAGCCATCTGAGTTTAGTTCAGTCTCAGTTAGAGATTAAGACAAAATTCTAAAGGAGCAAGCAGCACATTTTTTTCTCATAGCCTTAAGTTTAGCTCCCTCTGCAGCAGTCCCTGTGGTGGTGTGGCAGAGCAGTTGTACCTCAGCCCATCTGTGCTCCCATGCAACAGGAGCACTTATTTATGGACAGGGAGAGCCTGTGGTGATGAATTGCTGCCCCTCTGAAAGCAATGACATCACACACCAGCTGAGCATTGCCCCTGTGAATCCAGAAGCCATGTAGGTGGGATTTTCTCATGGGCAAGGGTAAAGAGGAGGACTGTGTCAGAGTCTGCTTCAGGCAGTCACCAGTGAGAAGGAAGCAAGGATGGAAAGTGGATGGAGTTTAGGACCAACCAAGGTTAAGGGTCCTGTAGCAGACTGGGCAGGTGCCAGGATTTAATTGAGGAGGGACTGGATGTTCTCACCCCTGAACTACACAAGTTGCCCATCAGGTGGGCAGAAAAGCTTGTTGAGGGGCACTTGGTCCATTTCCATGCAAACATCCATCACAACAAAAACCACAGCTTCCCCAGAGGAGCTGTCAGTGAATATTTTGCTGTGAGTCACAACTGGGCTCTAGGAAAGGCAAACACTTCAAACCAACCCACCCAGAGGCACAAGACATCAACAAGGTTCTGGTTTCATCAGGCTACCCAGTTCATGGCTTATGCCACACTGGCATTGGGGCTGCAATGTTAAATAAGTTATGATAAGTCCTCAGCAAGAGGCCATTACTTACTTGATCCTCCTTGTGGAAAGCAGCAGGTTCTGACGTCTCATCGTCTCTTGGAAATGGTCACGGTTTTTGTTCTTCAAATTCCTGCTTCAAGCACATTGCTGCCATCATCAGGTTTTGCCAACGATATTTCAAAGGTTCCTAATATAAGATGAAGTGACTGGGAGTTAAAGTGGACAGACAGCATACCAAAACTACCATATTTCATTAACACAAGGTAGAAATGCAGCCTACATCACCTATGAAAAAATTAGTTTGATTTTCTAGTTCCTTTTAACCCTTTAAAATATGCCATACCCCGAAGTATTAATTCATTCATTGCACATACACGGTCCACTGAAACAAGAACTGAAGGCCCTTTCATGGAAAGCCATCTTGAGAGGTAGTTTGCTGCAAACATGTTTGCCTTGAACCACACTGTTCTGCTAACCAGAGTCATTTAGAGGGGAAAAAACAAGCAAGATCTATAGGGCTATAAGATAATAAGACTTTCTGTTGCCTATACATCTTTAAATCCCAAAGAACTCTGCTGGATTGCAACTGTAACAGTCCCACAGTACTTGAGCAGTCCCTTCATAAATAGTTTAGGACAGAGTAATACATGCTTATTAGATGTTTTAATAAATGTTTAACCAATTATCATAGACCAGGATATCACTTAAAACCCTTTCATTCTCAGAGGGTAAGGAGGAACTGTGTATTAGAAATACCGGTTTTCAGTGACGATTTCACATCCTCCCTCCACCCGCTCACCACAGTCACTCTCTCCCCTGCCAACATATGTTGTCTTTGGAAGTTCAAAGGACACTGAAACCCTGATACACCTCCTGCATGTTACTCCTAGCAGTCTTGAGGTTGCAATTCTTTTTATATAAATAAAAAGCAAAGCATTAGCCTTGGACCTGCTTACAGTGCCATTTCACTTGGGCTAAGTATAGTCCCTTATTACTCAATTCTGGGGCCAGTTTTGCCCATCATTCCCCAGAAGAGATTTGCAGGACAGGCTGCATTACCGGAAATTAAAGCATTCACTCCCTGATATTTGGCCTTTATTTAACATTATTCATGCTAAACTGAAGTTGCCTCATAAAGAAATGGGTATCTTGCAAGCCACGCACATTCAAACCTTAGTTGGAAAAGACAACACCATTGTTTGTGTGAGTCATTTTCCCTTGGATACACAGGCAATTCCAGGCTGACCAGCACAGTATGCAGCAATGCACCCACCAAAAGTCAGTGAAGATAGCACAGAAAAATAAACTGGCCTGTGCTGAGTATACAGGACAGGGTATATACTTGAACATCTCACAAATCTCCTTCACAGATTACAATTACTGGTCACCTTTGCATCTCCCTCCCTAGCAATTCTTGTAAATTTTCACATCTTATTTGAACTTTTTGCTTTGTACTCCTGCCCCTTTTGTGCAGTCTCCTCCTCCTGTCCAGTCTGCTGATGGTATGAATGCCTTCAGTTCAGAGCAGGATAGTCAGGCTGAGGAAGTTGCTTTGCTGTGCCAGCAGAGGTTCAGCACATGCCAATTTGCTTTGTGACAGAGCTCTCAGTGTAACCACTTTTCTTTTGTTTTAAAATTTAATTACAGCTTGCAAAGAATGATGATACTTTTTGCAGGAGCTTTCTCTTTGGCTGATCCCTGCTAATGCACTGCATCCATTTCTTATTGCAAGTATCTGAAGGTCTTACTGTCTGTAACACATTTATTTTTTAAGTGCTCCATGGAGGTGGGAACAGAGCTATCTCACAGTGAGGGGTGGGGTTTCATAATGCCCAAATCACTGCTGACTGCATATCTTTGGCTGTGTGGATCCACATGACCTGCCCCGGGTCAAACAGGAAGGTTTATACTTATGGGACAAGTATTATCTGATCATCAGAGTCAGGCTGTAATACCCAAACCACTAATGGTCTGTTATCTTCTTAGTCCAGGCCTTCTAAGTCTTAGTCTTTGGACTCCTCGCAGCAAAGATTTTTCCTATGGCAGGAAAGCATTTTAGCTTCTCCCACAAACAACCCCCATGCTTGTAAAACTGCTGTGCCACTAGAGCACAGAGAATGAGAGCGAGGGTGAGTTTGACAAAGAACACAGGCCTGAAAAGAGGTAGGAAACGGGCTGAAAAATATGAAGCACACAAAAGCTTTGGAGAAAGTCACTCTAGTTCCTGCGAAATTCCCCATTATTTTTTTTTTTTTTGTATTTAGAAACAAAGCAGCTTGGAAGCACATGCTATGTTAGTCAAATGACACTCGTTCAAAAATAAGGTTCTCATTTTCATGCCAACAAGTGCAACACATTTCATTAGCAAAACTCCTCAGTTTTCAGCACAGACATTCAAAGTTGCCAAAAAGAGTCTGTTCTCCCAGTTCCCTTTAAAATAAACAGAACATGGCCATCTGAGTCCTCATCAGACTTTGAGCCTCTGCACAGTGAAAAAACCCAGAGGTGCCATTGAGGCAGCACTTTGCAGTGTCCCAGAGATGATTTCCCAGTCCTAAAGCAAAGGAGGACCCTGCAGCAGGTCCAGTCTCCAGCAGTTAGCAGCAGACATGCACTCCAGAGGACAACAGCTCTGGCAGCAGCTGGGACAAACATGCAGCCCCAGGGATGGAGCTCCCTGGGAGGACTGCCTGTACCTCAGTTCCCCAGTCAGGATGTTGGCAAGAGCTCATGGAGGAGCTGCATTATGTTTTGCCACAGTTTGGCCAGGGATGTGGGGTGGATGGCCACAGGCTAAGGACAAACACAGAGCAAAAGGGCCTTCCCCAAATACCTTCTCTCTAATGAAGAGAGGTTGGCTACTGGCTTGCTGTGAGAGTTCAGTGTTACCACAGTGGAATAGGCAAATAAACAAATCAAAAAGGCAGAGATATTATTCTAAATTCTATTATATATGAGAAAGTAAATTCTAGAACGGATTATATAAATCTTGGTAATTGTCACAGCAACACCCAACATTTCACTGGACACCTTTAGCATAACATCCTTAAAAAAAAAAAAAAAAATCCATACTGAGGATAAAAGTGATCTTTCCCTTGACTGGATGTCATTTGCAGTCAGTGTCTCCTGCTGTATGATAATCTACACCAGATTTCTTTTTTATTGCAGCATCAAACATGACCATTTCACAATTGTCCCTGGCTGATCAGGCTCGGATTTGGATTGGAGACTCTTCTGCCTGGAGCAGTGAGTCGTGGCAGAGAGAGGTGCAGTGCTGAGAAGCATGTTATGTGTTACAGGTGAGTGCCAATCAGCTTTCAGAGTGCAGGGCAGAAGGTGACTTCTCAAACGTGGAACACATAATTTTGCCCAAAGCTCCATCAAAGGCACAAAAGTCAAGCTAAATCAAGCTACAAAATGACCCTATATAGAGCAACCACTTCAGAGGTGTTGGGGCTCAGTATTTGCTACCTTCAGATTTTTGGTAGGCAGCCTGAGCTTCCCTGTTTCACAGCAGGGACTGACCCATGCAAACCCAACCAAAAGGGCACTTTGAGCCACTGACACTTGCTGATGTAAAGAAGAAAACAAGAAATACACTGGTCTGATTGGACCCTCTACACCTGGAACAAAGGAAATGGCCATCCTAGAACTCTGCCCATGGTGGGTTTTTTACAAGCATCTGTCTTAAGCACTTGGCAGTATTTTCCTGCTGACAGACCTGTAAGCTAAAGCAATCTGCTTCCTAAAAACTCTGGTGAGAACTACCATCACCCAGGCTGAGTTCAGCTTTTAATGTGTTTTGGAAAAGGATTTGAACTCATAAATCTGTAGGAAATACAGGAATCATAGTAAACCAGCACAGAATGGAATGGGATTGATCTGGGGAAGCAAGCTGCAGTTAACACTGGTATGCTGGGGCTGTTTTAATTGTTGACCAGCTCTATAAAATACTGCATTTCAAGGGAGTACAGATTGTAAGTAGACCAGTTTGTAGTCTCAAGCCTGCAGCCTCATGGTTTTTGTTGAGAAGAAGTACTTTACTCACATGCAGTAGCACTGAAAATGATGGTTTTCAACATATAGGGAGTGAAATCAGAGGTAGGGGCAGGCTACTTCTAAGAATGCCACAAAAGCCAGGTTTTAACCCTCCTAAAACATGTCAGAAATCTGGCCAAATTTCTAAAAACAGAAAAAAAAAATACCAATTTTTAATATTTTGATTTTCTAAAAACAGAAGATGGGTATCAAACCCTGGCACTTTGGCTACAGTTGAGATTATTGATGGCCATTCTCTGCAATGCAGCTGCCTTCTAGAAGTTCCTGGGCCCTCCAGCTACTTCCAAAGCCTGATGTTTCCAAGGAGGAAAGGGTGACAGTGACTCTTGTCACACTCCCCAGTTCCCAGGTAATGCAGCATGTTTGGCCCAGGAAAGGGCTTAAACCCACTCACTTCTCTTGTTTCATCTGGCAAAAATTGGTTTGCTTTAGTCAAATAAGTAATGCCAATGTATGTAAATTCCTACAGCACGCAGTAGAAGCAAAGCACATTGATCACAAAGCCAGCAAGTTCACCAGAGAGAACAGAATCTTTATGAATCCTTTGATTTTTACAATCTTTCAGCAGTAAACCCTTCCCACCAAGCTTGCAGACCATGCCTGGTATTGCATGTGCAGCCAATAGAAATGCAAACTGCACTGGAAATCACTCTCTTGATTCAGACTGGCAGAACTTTGCACACTTCTTTTCAAGCTTGATACCATAAAGAAGAGCTACCAGAGTCTGCAAAGGACACTTCCTCAGCTGCATGTTTTCTATGGACAGTGACTTTTACCTCCTGTTATAATGCAACAGGCTCTGAACAAATTCAGACTCGATTTCCCACAGGGTCCTAATGGGGATTATTCCTCACTTATTCTTAATTTCCTCAACAACTTTTACAGTGCCTAAAGAATTAACTTAGTGAATAATTTTTCAAAGGTGGCCTCAGGGACTATCGCTGTTGCTAAATAAACAACAAAAGGACCTTTTAAGGAAGTTGCAACAGAAGAGGCAGACCATGGCAACCAGGGCTTATAGGAACAGGCCTGGCCCGTGAATACTAATAAGAGATTAATATGATGGCATGACTAAAATCCACTACTGATTTGTCAAAACATCCAAAGATATTTAAGGGGGAAAAAAAAAAAAAAAGGCAAAAGCAGGAGGTGATTTTGAGACAGTGGGAGATCCCTCTCTAAAGGGTTCAAGAATGACTAAGGGGCTTTGCAGACAACCAAGTCCTGTGAGAAACAATTAGAGATGTGTTTAAGGACCAAACAACTATTGATTCAAATGTGGCCCTTCCTGCTGTCGTTATTGAAAAACCCTCTGAAAGGTCTTTGTAAAAAGTACCTGCACTTTCACAGAGTGTCACAAAGGCAGAAACAAATCACCTTTTGATGTGTTGCAAGATCCCATTTGGCCCATTTTGGACCAGATTCCACACTTGCAGGCTTTGATGAATAGGATTTATTCCACTAAATACCTTAAAAATTACCTGTCATTTACCCACCACATGCTAGATCTGATTAGCTCTTTCGCTCTTTTTCTTTTATTTCATAGAGAAAGATGTGAAGTTTGCACTTCACAATGAGCTTCAGACTTGCAGTAAAATAGTCCTTGAGAGGTATATTTTTGAAGGCTGTATTCAAAAATCAAATGCTTATGACTGCCATTACATTTGTTCTGTCACCATCTTTGGAGATGCTAGATTTTTAATAACACTTCTGGGTGTTTCCTACCCCAATAACAGACTAAGGCCATTCTGAAAACTAGGTGGTGATGACAGCACTTAGTGAGTGGAATACTCCAAATTTTGCTTTTAATTCATATCTGAGTTTATGGGCTAAGCTTCACCTTAGTTTAAGCCAGTTTCATATATCTTTTATTATCAGTACTGTATTCCAGCTAGTAGCAGACACAGTTCACAGAACAGAAATACAACAAGGCAGCCTTCATGCAAACATGAATATATCAACCCACAGTTTCAACTACATGCAAACAATTTTATTTTTTTTTTTTGAAGAAAATTCAGCCCACACCAGTTCTTGGTTTTCCTGGACATAACTTCTTAAAACCAGACTACATCCAGAACAGCAAGAGCACCTGCTGCTCACAGAGGGCTGGCTCTCTCTCCCAGAGCTAGAACCCAAAGCCAACAACCCTGCACATCTTCCCAACAGGCACAGCTTGTTCACACACACAGAAAACCAAATTTAAAAACAAAGCATAAACTTCAATTGGTGACACATAACCCAGAGAGCAGTAATCCTACTATACAACACAGTACAAATTTTGAAACTGCTTGACAGTTTCGCTTTCTGCTTGAAGAATTAATCTATTTTCTTCCCAAAAATTAGCTCTGAGTACAAGAGGACAGTGTAAGTGAGTGAGAGTGGAGAGACGTTGCTGCAGGGCAGGGGGACTCTTCTAAAGGGCAGTACTGGCTGGATTTAGAGACCACAACCTAGGCAACTCCCACTGTTTGTACTCACCCAACAGTGCTCATCTCTCACTGAACTCTCTCTCACTGAATTACTGAACACCTCTACTCATTTTTACACTTGCCTTTAGCATTCTCTAAGAGGCACAGTTTTGTTTGTTCCAGTAACAATTTACATCCCAGACAGATGCAGCATCACTCAGACTCTGCAGGCCTTCAGCCAGTGGAAAGGGCTTTGGACCACAGTCTCCCGCTTTTGGCTTTCCACAAAGTTGCATTTCCCCAGCTTTGACCCCAGAGAGTTGCAGTCCAGACAGGAACTTTTGCTCTGCTCCAGTCCAGCAGACATCACATTCTGTCAGTTTTTGCCCCTATAACCTCTGAGCCAGCAGGACCTGAAGCTCAGCTTAGCTCCAAGTATTTAAAATGCACTCAGTAGAAAGAAAACCATTTGGCTCTTCAATGAGCTGATCTCACTGTAAGTCAGAGAATAGATCCAAAAGTTTTCAGGACCAGAGCACGGGATTGCATGATGGGGCCCCAGCACCAACAAGGATCTCCGTGAGTTGTCACAGAGCCCTCAAATTCTATGTCTCTTCCCAACATTATGGATCCTGCTATTTTGGAAAATCCCAATTATGGTGACAGGCGACCTCATGATTTTTGAGTTTTGAGCCCATATAGGAAAAAAGTCTGATTCAGACACCCATTTAATTTCACTCATCTCCAAATTCTTTTCTGCCAGAGGCTGTTAAATCACTGACCTCAGTTTTTTCAGTGATACTGGTCTTTGATTCACAACAGCAAGGAGGAATAAAATCAGAAAAGATTTAACTAAAAACACAAGCACACAAGCAAGCACATATTTAGCCAAGACTATTCTACTGAGTCAGATCTAGGGTCAAGAAACTTATAAATGCTCTTCCTATACTATGTCCTTCTGCACATTACTCTGAGATATTCATCACCTCCTTTTTGTCTTTGTATGTGCCCTGAACTCCACTACCTTTTCACCTCATAAAAACAGAATATTGGATTTTATAACAGTTTATTTTCACAAGAAAGAAATAGAAAATGAGAGTATTAATCTCCATGATAAATGAAACCCCTAATAACAACTTCTCTTCCCTAAATTCACCTGTTACCTCTGCTTGGACTTTGCATCAGGAAACAGCCCAACTGTTCACCATTCTGATTAAACAACACTCCCACTCCTGGTTATTTTATTTTTTTAAACAACACAGTTAGCATTCATAAGAGGTCTGGAAGCCAAAGTGGTCTCATTAGCTACATTTTGCTGAGGAAAGCCCCAATGGTGTGTGAGTAGCACACTATCTTCTGCAGTTGTAATTGCCACGGATTACCTTGCTACCACAGAATTTTAAAAGGGCTTGGTTTTAAAAATGCTTTTTCAGACTGAAAGGTTCTTTTATTTTTTCTTGAATGTTTGAATATGCTTTGTAAAACATTTCAAAGATTTCTTTTTTACTAAATACATTATTTAAACTAGAAATCAAAATTAAAATATACAACACCAATAGAATCTCTAAGAAATGTAATCTACTTTTCTACTGTCCTTTGTAATCACAGAAGAACATTCCTGATTTTAAAGGTCTGAGGGGATCTGTACATCAATTAGAAAGAGCAGCAGACTTTAGAATTTTCATTGGTAAAGGCACAACCATAATTGCATCCTTGCTGTTGTCCTCTGCCTCGTATTTAGGTGACAGTCCCCAAACCATAATCTTTGCCACTCTGAATCAAGTCAATACAGCAGAGTGAAAGTGCAGAGAGACAGGCCATGCCCTCAGTTGCTGTGAGTTGACACGCTCCACTGAGGTCAGGTATCCTTAGCAAGCCCTCCAGGACCAAAATCCAGCCTGCAAGCCTTTCATTTTATTAAGATATATACTGTGACTGCCACAGCTCTTAGAAATGCTGGTGATGGAGCAGGCCTGGTGGCTGTGAAAATACAGCCTTGCTCCCTCACAGGAGATCTGGGTGTTATATGTTTGGGAGACCACAAAGCACTGGGGGAAAACAGGGGAAGCAAGGAGAGGGTGGGTGCCAGGGGGTGCTCAGGAGGCATAACTAAACACACTGCAAATCTGGAAAAATAATTAAGAGTAAGCAGAGTATGATAAATTCTACACTAGAGCCTCAAACACTCGTTTTTTTCCTCACTTCCTTTCACTGCTCTATTTATTAAGAAGCAAAAAAATTTAAGAAGTAGGTAAATTAAACAATAGTTTGAGTGTGTTGAGACAAAAGGCGTCAAAGAGAGGTTTCTGGGAAAGAAGGGTTTGAGGTTTAAGACCCTGCACCACCTGCTATCAGTGACAAGAAATAGGATGTTAGTATTGTGAACATGATGTCAAACACTGGATTTTCTCACCTTAAACATCAAAGAAAGAACAGTTACAGCATTCGGTTTAGTAGATCTAAAACCTCATGTTCAGAGGTATTTGCATCATTTGGTTCAGTTTACCAGTGAGGAGATGTTATTTCTAGTGTCTCTTTTTCAGGGTCATTTGAGTTTAAGAAGATCAAATATTTCTTTTGCCACTGTATCACACATCAGCCCTAATAGTAAAATAAGTTGGATGACAACTTTACAGAGCAAGTCCAAAGGGAGCCAGCTCAGAAAAATGTCCTCCTTGATCTGCTGCTTGTCAACAGAGTGGATCTTGTGAGTGAAATGAAGATTCACAGCCACCTCGGCCACAGCAACACGAAATGATAGAGTTTAAAATCTCTGTTGACAGAAGGAAAAATGCCAGCAAAACCTCTGGACAACAGACATACAGTGACAAGATCCTAAAGCAGAAGAGTGAAAACATTCACAGTGAGGGGTGAGATTCTCCCATGGATAGAGCAGGGCATGCTCAGCAGAAGTCTTATCACATCTGCCCACCACCAGCCGCTTAAAGGAGCATGTCAGATTCCACTTGTAACAGCACCTCACATAATGCAATGAACAAAGAATGATTTCAAGCAAGCCAGAGTTCTTTTTATAATCTTCAGCCTCTAAAATACCTAAAGGAATTCACTAAGTGCATTTTATAAGTCATGCATTTCAGGACAGAAGGGTTTGGTCAATTTTTAAGACTGTGCTTCTTGCTGATGCCATACTATAGGAGTTTATACGTAATGTCTATATCCAAAACCAACTTTGAATGGCCTTTATCAGTCATTTATATTGTCACTTTCTATACTGTCAGTTATGTCTACTACTCACTTGGGGAAATGAAACAGCTTTGGATTAGGAAAAGTGGAAAGCACATACATGCTCAGATCTCACTTTGGAATTCAGAGTGACTCCAAAATAAAGGTCTGCAAAATAACTTCTACTCAAGTCTATGCACTACATACCATCCATCCCCTACAGACATGGGTGGGGCCACATATTCATGGTGTTACTGTGTTATGGGTTACTATATCTGCCATCCTACACTGTCTTGAAGCATCTTCAACAGCCATTGCAGAAGATGATCCAAGGATGATGTTAGCTCTTAAGCTATTTTTTTTTCTGCAATTTGATAGCAACAACGTGAAGAGCATCAACTTGGCTATCCCTTGAAGCAGAGCTTACCTGTGGAGCAGCCTACTAAAAACATACAAGAAAGGAAGGGAAAGACAAGTGATTTTCTTTGAATCCATAATACCACAGGGTCTTGATAGACTCACTTCTCTGGGTCCCTGGGACACACCAGGGATGGATTATATTTGCCACTGTCATGCTCCAGTCCTGGGAAGAGTAGATAGGGATGGATAGATCAGGAAGAAGGATCAGAGAAGATGTAAATGAACTTTCCCACAAAACTCCAGCATAATTAGATCAAGTACTTTTTGTTTGGAAAGTAATGAGCATAGAAGGAGAACGTCCTACTTTTCCTGTCTTGCAAGGGCCACAGGAGAGGAAAGGGGAGCAGAGTGAGTCGCTGGAGTGGCACTGCAGCAGGATTCCCCACGGCTGAGCAGGAAGGCGGCAAAAAGGCCTTGAGAAAGACATCGAAGAAGTTCCTCAGTACAAGCAGTGACAGGAAAATCCTTCACAAGTGATTTAAAGAAAAACCTCAGTTCTGAAGGATGCAGAAATAGATAGAAAAGGACGGTCTTATTAAGGGATGTAAAATATGCATATTCAAGGAAAAAAATCAATAACAGGGTTACTCCATTTACCACAGACTCAAG
Organism: Scytalopus superciliaris; assembly: GCA_013400415.1. Lineage (NCBI taxonomy): Eukaryota > Metazoa > Chordata > Aves > Passeriformes > Rhinocryptidae > Scytalopus > Scytalopus superciliaris. Next base: position 150,321 of record VXBX01000798.1, on the reverse strand, counting down.
GCTAGAGTTACTTAAGTACACAGAATTTACCAAGATTATTTCATTGATACAGTACTTAATCAGTAATTCAATTACCATGCAGAAGCCTACATCAAACAGCTACACATTCAGAAGATCTCTTTGGCATATTTCCCAAAAGTGAACCTTCATGCATCTTTCATATGACCAATATAATTAAATTTGCGTGTACATGTAGCAGAACAAGCACTTTAAGTAATAGGACATAATGCTAACAGCAGTTTTTCCCTTTTTTAAAAAAAGAAAGTGAAAAAAGCGCTTCACTCTATGACAAAAACAAAGCTTGGAAGGAGAGAAGAAAAGACAGGAGTGAGAATATACCATGCACTGATAGTAATGAGAACCGGTCCAAAGGCTGCAATGGAGCACGGATATCCTTACACTGCACTCGGAGAAGTTTTTCTAGGCCAAGAAGTCTGTGATAATCAAACATCCTGTGTCTCCTTGTGACTCTCCCAGGTCCCTGCAGGTCTGTAAAGCTGCTCTTCCCTGCAGCCTGTCTTTGCATAGCCTCAGCCTGCCCTGGTCCCAGGCATGCTCCAGCCCTGCACGTGCTTTGTCATGACTCCTATGGACAACAGCCAAATCGTGTAAAAAGGGAAAGAGGAGCACAGAAGTTTTTCTAGGCCAAGAAGTCTGTGATAATCAAACATCCTGTGTCTCCTTGTGACTCTCCCAGGTCCCTGCAGGTCTGTAAAGCTGCTCTTCCCTGCAGCCTGTCTTTGCATAGCCTCAGCCTGCCCTGGTCCCAGGCATGCTCCAGCCCTGCACGTGCTTTGTCATGACTCCTATGGACAACAGCCAAATCGTGTAAAAAGGGAAAGAGGAGCACAGAGATGCCAAGTCAAGATTCCATCTTTCCTCATTATGTCAGTCCAGTGTATTTGAGCAGAACTATATCTTACATTCTTAACTGAGTTAAATTCTGGCAAGAAAACCATTACATTTCCATCTGGTTGAGGGAACAGTGATTTATTTGATACGTATTTTATTTTAGCAATGCTTCATTTAGGTGGTTAGAATTTAATGGGAGTATCATCCTCCAGATTCCTCCTATCTGGGTTATATAAGCTTTATCACCAGGCCTTTGTCTGCCAATCTGCAGACATGACAGTTATTTCACTAATTTCGTCCAATGAACTAAGTCTTCTCTTTTCCTTTTCTTTAGGGTTTCTCTCTTTTTGCTCCCATAAAGCAAAGGGTGAGCAGAGGGTTAATAATAATGAAAATCTGCATGAAATACTAATAACAACCCTTGGTTTTAAAGGCCACACTTGATAAAATTTATAAGGGCTAAAGCACTCATAAATTTTACAACCTACTGCAGCCTCGCAGCTCTATACACATAGAAAGAACCCAGTCATCCACACAGCTGCAGTTTGAGATGTACAGCCCCCGTTAAGAAGATGACTTGTTCAATATTGCCTGTGACTATGGAAGATGTCTACAGTCATATTTGTTTCCAGATTATTACATGCATTAATGTAGTCATGGAACTGAACCATTAAGGGCATTTTTTTCCTCTGTGTTGCTTGCATGAGTGTCTCCACTAAACACAGTGAAGGAAAAAGGACTGAGTTATGAGTAAGGATTGTGGTGATCTTCCATGCTGAGAGATAACAGCCACTTTCACAGGGATGCCATGGCTCTTCTGCTCCCATTTCCCTTGCCTTCTTGTCTGAACTGCACCAATCTGAACAGGAAAAGTAATATTTACACTAGGACTTTTAAACCATCTGGTTAGTTCCAGCATCCTGCAGTGGCCTTCCCAAAACTACTGCAAGTCAAAGAAGTTATCAGGGACAGACTGGATGCAGTCTCCTTTCTGTTTTTATTTTGCAGATGTCTTTGACAATATTAAATTCAGAATTTTGGAGTCATACTTCAGTGTAATGCCCTCCTCCAGGCAAGCCTATAATGGGCCATAAGGATAACCACGCAAGGCTTTGAAAGACTAGGACCTCTGAGGGAGCCACTACACACCAGCTTCTCTAGAGCAAAGCAAGAAAAGTGCTGCAGAAAAAGATTCTGCAAGGAAATTTTCTTCCTTATAAAGGAACTTTCTTCCTTTGCCAATTTGTTCTGTAGCCTAAACCATGAAGCCTGTTCCTGCAAATTCTCCCATTTTCACTACTAAATATTTTCTTACTAAAAAAAAATTAAAAAATAAATTATTCTCTTTATCTTGCTATGCACTTCCTGATGAAGATATCTGATGGCCCTGAGTTCTGTCAGGTAACACTGAGACAGCATCACTAGTCAAGGAGTTAAAAAAAAAATCCATTGAAAACAGGCACAGGGCAGGAAAACTTTGCTCAGCAGCCCTCCCAGCAGGGCCATGCTGAAGGACATGCTCCCAAGCTGACAGCGCTAAGCTGCCTCCTCTCCAAGAGCACATATCCAGTTCTTTCATGAATGGGGCATCCCTGCTCTTTATCACACCTCCCAGCTTGAGGACTCTCATGTACCAGCGCCCAGGGAAGTGCCACTTCTGCACAAATAACTGCTCAACTGTTCCCTGTTAACAAGCTGAAAACAAAGACTGACAGAACTCAAGTTGTCCTGGGGCCCACATCATTTAACTGCCGGGCCCTGTGTCTCTACCTCGTGGATCACACTGGGACTCAGGACCTTGTTGTACCCTGAAACAAGAAAGGGAAAAATCTTCTGAGCTCCAGCCCCCCTGGACGGAACGTGCTGGAATCAGCCCTTAACAATAGGCTGCAGAGATAAAGCTGTTCCAACCACAACGTAGCCACCCAGCTGCATTGCTTGCTGACCTTTCCAGGTAAAGCAGGTATTATAATTTGTACTATCAGCTCTGTAGTACTGAACATATGCTTCTCACACTGCACTGAGCCCCACTGTGCTCTGTAATCACTCCATTGGCAGGAGTGTGTGAACCTCAGCTCGCACCCAGTTTGTACCTTATGCTCAGAGTCGTTGCTGTGACAGTACCTGTCTCTAGGACTGTTAACTGAGTGGTCAGATTCCCAGAGATGTGAATATGCTCCAAGGAAAGCCTTAAAGCAAAGAAGAACCTGCTCTGTATGATGCTCAGCAAAGCATGCAGTGTCATATTAATGTTCTTCCCAGCTACCACCCCTTTAGCAGTTGCTCCTTTGCTGAAGGAGCAGAAAGTGTGAGTCACCTTCTTTTCTGCAAGGTACACACGGGTTACTGCAGCTTGGTGGCTGTGAGGCTGCTCTCTCAGCACCACAGCCACATCTGGAGGCCAAGGATGGGGACAGCAGCCTCAGGACTTTATAATTCCAGCATTTGCCAAGCAATAGCTGCTTCTATGATAAGGGAGAACAGGTGAGATGGGGCAGTAACTCAGTGAGAATCCCATAAGTCAAGCTGGCAAACACCATAATCACACTGAAGTTGTGTGTACTGCCCAAGGCAGGGGAGCCAGGCCAAAAAAGCAACCACAACTCAAAAGGCAACTTTCTTCTATTTAAAAATAAATACAGAAGAGGAACTCAAATTAACAGGGTTTTTTCTCAGTGTTGGAGCCAATATCACATGGTTTGTTTGCAGGTATCTAAACTAATTATCCTTCAAAAACAAGCTTTCTGGGGCATCTTATTGCAATGCAGAGCAGTGCCTGGGAAGCCCACAGCTGTGCCTCTGCTGAGCCCACAACCACATAAGAAGTCCCACATGCTCCCAGATTTGCATAAAAGGAGTAGTTATCAGCAATTAGGCTTGCCAAGGCAAAATTCTTCAAGGCCACTTTACAACTAGTGACAGATGTAGTATTCCCAAGTTTAAGCTATAATTTATTCTTCTACTGGGCAGAAACATAAGGAAAGCACATTGTGCATTTTGCAAAGCCTCTCATTTAGGCATCTGAAAAATAATAAAAAAGGGGAAAGGAGGGAAGATGAATAGGGACTAAAAGAAAAAAATAAACTGCAGGCACAGAGCCAGAATTTAATATTCAATAATGGTGACAAATATCCAGACTGATCTGATCCTGAACAAGTCAACTTTTACCTGTTGTTCACACCAGATGATTCCAGCACCCCATATTTCCCAGCTGTACTGTTCCTTCAGGGTTTAATCACAGGTAACAACCACAGTGTGCAGGCTTTAACCCAGTTGCATTACAAATAGCAGACCAAGCCTGACCAGCATAAGAGGGAAGGGAAGAAGGGAGTGTAGCAAAGAATAAAACCATTCCCATCTAGGACATGAAGCATCCCTCTCTTCTCATGCTTCCTCTGCCTCTGCCATAAACCCAGCACTGGAGGGAAGCACAGGCTGAAAAGCCACCACAGTCTGCAGGATGCTCCTGCAGCTCTGGTGCCAGGACATCCGGGACCTGGGGAGAGTCCCTCACCTTGACTGCAATTCCTGCTCTCCTCAGTACCACTCCAGCTCAGTATGCAAAGCCTGTGGCAGGAAAGGTGAGCGAACTGTGCCAGAAATTTCTTAAAGCAGCTGTTCCATGTGGTAATCATAGGATAAGTCAGGCTGGAGGGGTTGTCAGGAGGTCTCTTAGTTCAACCCTTGCTCAAGCAGGGTCAGCAACAATTTATTCAGAATGCATAATGCCAGGTCAGCATCACTATGCTGCATTATATTCAGAATGTAATTAACCCTCTCTTTCCTCACAAGAGGAAACAAAGCTGGGATGAGAAGTTGTCTCTCATCATCTCTCTTTAGGCAACCCTTCGTGGCTGCCCAGGTAGTCACAGTCCAAGACCAAAAATCATCTGAGCCAAAGGCCTCCTCGTGCACTACAGAGCAGTCCCTAGATTACAATTGGCATATTCCTGCTTTCAGGAGAGTTTCCACATGCAGAAGTGGTGTGGCCACTGCTCAGTTGTGATCTGGAACAACCAGCCTGCCAGGAGAGGCAAGCCATGTGCACGTGGCAGGAATTATGCTAATTCCACTCATTCCACTGCAGGCACGCAGCACTTTGGATCCTCAGTGCAGGCATGTGAGAAAGTTCAGTCCAAGGAAAGTTCAGTTAACAAGGAAATCAATAATGAACAGGAGCAAGAAGACAGAGAATCTGGACACCTTTCTGATGCCTTTAACATGTAAACAATATGTGTTCAAGACCTTTTCTGGGGAATCAGAAACCATTCTCATCTAATGATACACAATGGTAATGGAGATGGTTTCATTTCTTTCTTTGGACATCTATAATTCAAAATCCACTGCATAATTCAAATAATTTTTCTGTTTGATAGAGCATAAAAGGAACCCTTCTGCGCATGAAAAGTTGTTCTGTTGCTGTGAGACTGTGTCTTTCCCAGTCCCAGCTGTTTTAAAAAGGAACTCCAGCACCATAGATGCTTTCCTGAAAGCTGACTCCAGCATAACTCTGTGCACGAGCTCCAAATGATGGTAAATATCATCACTAATACTGCAACAACACGTGCTCAAAGGTCACAGAACACCAGCACTAAAGCCTAATTTCCCTGGCACCCCATCCACTCTGCATTTGAACAGGACAGGTCCCGTGCCAGCCCTGTGCAAACACAAGGAGGGTGCACAAATGCAAACTCACCAGGCAATAAGTGTCCCGTGGGGCAGACAGCTCCAGCAATCTCAAACACTGGGCTAGGGAGCCAGGGGCAGTCACTCAGTGTGAGTGAAACCTGCACCCACAGACACTGCTAGAGGATAGAGAGGAATAGCACATGCTCCAACAGTTTCGACCCTGTTTCCCACTGCTAAAATCAACAGGTCTCACCACCATGTACAAACTTTATTCCCCAAACACCTTGTCAAGCTGAGTCTAACTTGGCACAGCAGAAAGCCACATACTGAATGCAACAGCCACCACTGCTCAAACTGCTCAGGAAGAGGTTTCCAGAAGTTTTTAGTATGTATAGACTAAAGCAGCATTCTCCAGGCCTTGTTTTCAAAAACAGGTGAACAGGCTTGGCTAAAATAATAGTAATTTTACAATACCAGCCCTACAGCTATGTTTGTAGAGAAGATCAACCTAAGCAATTAAAGTCTGACAAAATTATCAGCAACTAAAAACAGCCTTGCAATTTCCTGGAAACCGCAGTAAAAAAAAGCACTATCTGGCACATCTATTGTAATTTACACACAGTTATTTGCAGTTTTCTTCACACCCTGGATAAATACCAAATATATTTTTGCTCCTAGGTTTTGCTACCTCTCATTTATCTGTGGTTGTCACATTTTGCAATGAAAGCAAGACAACAGTTCCCTTACAGGTAAGATACTATGAAGTCTAATATACATAACATGTAAATTCAGTTTTCCTGACACCAGGAGCAGTTGTGTACCTTTACAACAGACAAACTGTCCTTACATCTTGGGGTCAAAGAAAGGACAGGAGCTTATGAAGGGGGCAAGTACCTCTCCCCTTGGGGCAGCAGGCAGGGATCCTCCTCCTCATTCCACAGAAACTTCTCAACATATGCCCTGGTTACCTTCAGCATCCCAGGCCACATCGCTGCCTAAGCAACAATCTAATCTTTCCTCTCCTCCTTGCAAGGCTTTTTCTTCCTGCCGTTCTCTGGACCATTCATAAAAAGCAGGAGCCAAGTCCCTCATGAATTTTCTGCAGCCCTGATCCTCTCTTACATGGTCAAGCCCTGAACAGGATCAAAGATGCTTAGTTTTCCTCAGCAAGTGGGAGGCAGGAGTCCTGGGAATCAGCTGTGGGACTAAGAGGTCACTTCTGATGGGGAGATTTTCTCCAGGGGGATGACTCTGCACCCTCCTCTCATGGCACAATCAGATCCTGCTTGAATAAATTTTCTTTTTCCCTGCTCTCTCTTTTTTCCTCATATTCTGTGCCTATGTGCTGGCAGCACGCACTTGTTAATTGGAAACAGGCACATCTAACAAGGCCTTCAGAGACACCTGTCCTCCTTCTGTGTTTATACCATCTGCAGTTTCCCCACTAAGCTTGTCTATTCAAATTTCACCTCCCTTTCCATCTGGTATTATTAGGACTCATTTATGCTAAGACAGTAAATACCTCATTAAATTATATGGAGGCACAGCTACTTGCTAGGAAGAGAAACAAAACTTATGATTTGAAAATATTTTGTTACTTATATATACACATGCATGACTTCATACGAACAATACACGAATTGCATGTGGATGGCACATTCATGGTTTGCTGTGCTGTGAAACCAGTGAGACCTGCTTTAAGCAACGAGCAGGGAAGGGCAGTCTTTGAAGTCACTGCTTGAACACATATCCTGGTGCACTGGGAACCACCTTCAGCAGGATGAGGGTCTTCAGGCTGGTACAAGGGGCAAGTTTCCCAATAAAATCTTCCAACCTCATCAGGTAGTTTGGCAGTGCAGGAAAATGCTGAATGTCCCTCTCCCACTCAAGCATGTGCACAGTCCAACACACAAACATCATCTGGGAAACTATTATCACCTGGGATGTGGCTCAAAATATTAACTGAGCTACGTTGGCATATTCTCTTCCATCCCACCTGACCAGCTTTGAAAAAGTGAGAAGGCTGAAGACAAAACTCATCTGCTCCCAGTATTTGTGAATCTACTGGGATTTCTCAGAAGGCATTCCCATATAAACAAGGACACACATAATAAACAATCAAATTAATCAATTTTAAATAAAAAGTTTGCCAAAGATGTGCTCCTTTTAGTCTTCAGTAACTGGCACTTCAATAACTGCAGCACAGCTGAGAGTTGAAGGGCAGTAAGGGTCCGGATGCAAAAGTTACAGTCTGTGCTATGTGCAGCCAAATAAAGGAGGCCAGCAAGCTGGAAAGAGAGATCTTCCCCTGTGAACTAAAGGGTTCCTGCAATTGAGATGTGTTGCTCTTCCACTTTATTGTGAGCTGTTCTTTTAAGATCTTTATATTCTCCAGCTTGCAAACTAATGTCACAAGATGCCACTACATATTACAGTATTGGAAAATAATGTTGGCAGGTGCAACTCTAGGATCTTTCTTGATTTTAAGGAAAAAAGGAGTTTTGTTTATAACCCACAAGAACAATATAGGTATAGGGGAAACTCAGAGGTAGTTTCTAGCCCCATTCAAGCAGGCTCATTCATTAATCCTCACACTCCCTTTCCTTGCAGCACAAGATAACAAAGCCTTCCTCTGGCTGGGAAACCAACGAAGCTCCCCTGGCCAAGAACAAGGGCTGGTCCAGCAGCAAACCTGAATCTTGCTCCAGGGTAGTGTGGAGTTAGTGCCTCCACCCCTGACTGCAAGGACACCTTTGGCAGAGGGAAGGCAAGCAACATCTTTCTTTCCTAATTGAACAGAACAGCTGAATGATCACAAGAGTTGGTTAGAGAGGCTGAAGCACACCTCTCTCTTGCTCAGGGATATTCGGTGCTTAATTGTGTCGCTTAAAGGGACAGGTTGTCTGTCACTCACACAGACATTTCTGAATCAGGCTTTCCTAGTTTTTCAAAGCAAAATGGCAGAACTGGCTTCAAACCAGTGCAAAATGCCAGGATGACACTGAAGATCTTCACAGGCCAACCCTGTGGTTGGTTTGGAATCCCTCTTTTCCAGGCTGTCTCTTACAAAAGCTCCCATTGTACCAGCCATCAGCCATAACCTTCCGAGTTAAACCAAGTAATGGGGAAAGCACGGTTAATGTGGAATTTCCTCACAGACTGGGGATATTTTATAAAGGCCACTGAGTCTTGTAAGTCACATATACAACAGCAAGAAACATGCTATTTTATGTCAGGCACATTTCAACATGCACAGCAAGCATTCTTCTTCCAGATCTGAAAAATAACCCCCCTAAGTCCAAGTCTCAGTGCATGCATGTGTACTTCAAGTCTTTGAAGTGTTCTTCAAGTCTCTACAACAATCTCACATTTTATGAGTCATATACAGTCAGTCCCTATGAGTCAACCCTATTATTTGTAAGCACAATTCTTATACTTTTTCATTAGGCTATAAAAAGAGAAGAAAGATAACACTGCTTCTGCTGCTGCTCCTGTAGCAGATATTATTGAGCCTTCTTTCAAAAAAGAAAGGCAGGATTTGTCTTTGGTCACTAGGAGTGAAATCTGGTCCAAAAATGGATCTTGTGGGGCCTCAATCAGGTTAAACGTGAGCTTGAAAAAGTAATCTGCTTTAATAAGAGTTTAATGTGATACATCTTGAGCATCTCAGTTGCCAGGATACCTTTACCTGCTCCTTTCAGAGACAGGGATCTAGTGGTGGGACTCATCTTGCACTGAGCAGTCCAGAGAAGGAATTAGTTGGTTCATGATGGGTGCCATTAGTATTTGATGGTGAGATGGCCCTGCCAGCCACATAGCTCCAAATAAGTGGGAGATTAAACGTACAAGGAGACCAGGAGATGACTTAGATGCAGCAAAATGAACAAGCACAACACAGAAACCTGGACATGCAAGAGGGTTCCAGCATGCTGACAAGGCTATGGGTGAAGGACAACCCTGCTCTGAATCCCAGGCTGTCCCCAACACCTGGCATTGCCCATCCACAGGACCTCATAAGCAGGCTGCCCTCCCACTAGGTACAGGCTACCCACAAATCCAATATGTCTGTGCAGCAAAACAGCTTGAGTTTTTATCCAAGAAGGAAGTCTTGCCTCCTTTTTGCCCTGTGCTCCCCCAGCAAAGAACTCAGACCATCTCTTCAGCCTACCATCACTTTTGCAAGGACAGGCAGAGTAGTTTGGCCTTGTCTTTAAGCAAATGTGTTCAGAGAGGTACTATGAACATCTCTGCACTCAGAAGTTGCTGTGGGAATACCGTGAAAAATTGTCTCTGAGCCAGAAAAGCTCTCCACCACAAATCTAAAATGACCACCTGTATAGATTATGGTGAATACATATGTTTTAGTTTCATTTGAGTTACAGGAGCCCCACTGCACTCTGACTGATTTCCTGCATGTGACTAATGAAACAGCTCCAAACAAGTCCTTCTGTGAATCATCTATCTTCCCTCCTTTACATGTTAACTACCTGTCAGATTACAATGACAGCTCCATTAGTTCAGGATTCTGTTGGACAAAACAGGAACAAATGCCTTGAACAGCAGAAACCTCCAGTGGCCTGCATGCAGTGAGGGTGCTTTATAGTACTTGACTTTACACAAAGCTGGAAACCACATACATCTAGATCCCTTTTGATATCAATGGACTAACTACTGCCATTTATGCTCCTCATATCAAAATACCACATAGACTTTCCAAAAACCATTTCTGCAGTTTACACTAAAAATAATCCTATGTGACCTTTGCAGACCAACCTTACTAAGAATCTCTAGTCATTCATGCCCTTAGTTATTAGGGCTTTAAAAGAAGCTGATAATAATTTATGTACTGAGAATGTCTCTTACATCACCTCAACATACTAAAATGACAGTTACAGTTTCCCCTAGAAAGTGAAATGTGATGTAGGTCAAGTCATTTATGAGATGATTGTGCTGGAGCCCAGCAGCAGGAATTACATTAACAAGGAAAATGTATTTAGGCAAAAGAGAACAGGGTTTGGCCTTTCTAGTGGCTCAAATTTTGGTTTCACTATATGGTATGACATTATAAGTTTAATAGCAAGTACACCCTTCTCTCCCCCTTATAGCACATAATACAGACTTTTAATTTTTTTCCAAGTGTCCTGCCTTTACCTGCATTAAAATCCCTCTCTCCTCTCCCTATCCCTGAAGAGTTATTAGGCTGCAAAATTGGTTTTATGAATAGGTGTGACTTTGAATGCCTACAGTGCAGACTTGACCTCAGGGTAAAATGGAAATGCAGTGTCATCAGCTGGGAAGTATGCAAAGATGAGAGCTCATGAGCCATGAAGTAGTACCTGAAACACAGAGGTGACTAAAGCCTTTTCTGGTCAGTTTGTTTTTATGAGACCATTTTAAAAATGTGGTCTCCTGGCTTTACATTCTGAGCACACTGGCCAGATTTACAGACACCTCACACTACAGGTATCACATCCATTTGAAAATCCTGGCTTTTGAGAGGTCCCTCAGCACTGACACTGCAAGTTTTATTACAATTTATGCATGCAGCCCCCAGTGAGAGCCTTATGAACCCATGTTAATACAGCATCTGCAATTTCCAACCTTTTTATTTCCAGGTTGGGATTTCTGCAAGACGCTTTTATAATTTGTGTGTTACAGATTAGCACACCATGGTCCCCAGTTGTGGCCTAATTCTTCTTTAGGTTTCCCAGCACCCACTCTCCAGCATGATCCCTCCCCAGCTTCATTGGCCTGAGACCAGCCACCACCCTGTGATTGTGCTAAGTGCAGGGGAATCACAGTATTGACAATGAGGACTTGGATCCTGCAGGAGTAACAGATGCACTGAGCTGCCAGTGGCAAGGGAAGCAGCAACATATGCTGCAGTCATTAGTGACTGTTGAGCAACAAGGGAGTCTGACACACTCTTGCTTTACCTTCCACAGCAAGAGCAGTTGTGGCTCTTCACAGAACACAGTGCAACGGGCTCAAGTGGAAAAGCATGAATAAATGGTATGACCAAACTGCAAAGCCTCCACTGCTGCTCCTCGCAGACCAGTTGCTCACGCCAGAAAGCAACAGGCAAAACCCGGCAGTAAAACATTTTGGAGTCACTGTAAAAAATGCATATAATAAAGGGCAATGGACACTCAATCTCAACCAGGTTGTCACCTCCTGACTTGAGGTCAGCTGCAATCTGTGCCTCACTATCAGCCCAGCTTCCTTGCAGCTCTGCTGCAATGGGTCTGAGCAGCCCTGAACCCTCAGCTATGGGGCTGCACCTTTCTCACAGGTCACTGTTTGCAAAGCAATGCAAAACCAGCATCTCACATCACACCCCTGTCAGAAAAGTTCCTTGCAGAAAACAGAGATGACTCTGCCCTTGTAAATGACTCCTTGGGAGGAACAACTTGCATGCCCTTTAACCTCATCTCCCCATACCTGATATATCTCTCCTTAATTTCAACACTTTGGCAGTGACAATTTAGAGAAAACAGCTGAAAATGGACTCCTTTTCTTTCCTTTTGGCTTTTCTGACAATTAGCAGAACTGCAAGACAGACTACTTTCAACAGTATAAATGAACTTGGGGATTAGATGGCTGTTTCCTCCTGAATGAACATGAAAACATAGCAGAGGGATGAACTTTTATGTTGCACTATGACACTATCATATTTCTTCATAGCTTTATTCATAACTTTCCTAGGCCCCTCATTGACTTTAACTCTCTTAAAAGCACAAAACAAGAGCAAGAAAAGGTAAAAAATTATTTTGTACAATTTTATGACATACTTAATGTGGATATTTCTTTTTTTCTTGTTCTTTTCCAGATATTTAGTGCTAGGCAGAGCAAAAGTATAACGATATTTTCAGAATTAAACACGTTTTGTTCTGTTATGTTCTCAAAGGTGCACAGAGCTGACACCCCAGATGATATCTGCAAACCTGAGCCCTAGAAACATTTACAATCACATCATAGCTACAAAAATTATGAAAAAAACCCCAAAATTACAACAGTGGGCTACCAGTGGGCTTTGAGTGAGTCCAACTGTGCTTAAAATCAAGGCTTAGGTGAAATTTCCATCTTGTACAGACAAATGGCTCGTGTTGCACCATCTTAAGAGGCATCTGTCCAGAAGGAGGGGGGTTTATGTGGTCAAGACAACTCAAATGTATTCCCTGTCTCCAAGAGGCGTTTCCCCATAGGACTCCAAACATAATGAGCTTGTTTTGTTATGCCTCAGCTTCTAACCATCATGATCTGCACACAACACTTCCTCTCCCTGCTCCTCACCTGCCACATCTGGTTGTGATACAATTCTTCAAGGCTAGAAAACTACTGCATCTTCAATGTGCTTGGCCCATACAAAGTAGAACTAGAATTAACACTCACATTGGGTGGCTTTGAATCCCTGCTAGAAACAATATTGACAGCTCTCCAGGCCATGTGTTTTGCATTTCTACACCAGGTTAATTCCTTGTGATGCTCTCAACATGAATATGATATCCAGACCATGTCACAACCCAGCTTGGATTAGACACTGTTCTCTACCAAGCATTTGGTTTGTGACACTCAGACTCTGGTAACAAAGCAAGGTACACAGCTCTGTGTGTTTGTGTACACACACATGCACATCCCACCCTCTCCTACATTTTTATCAGTGTTCAACAGAGGATCATTTGGCTTTTCACTCTTTATCAACAAAGAATTAACACCCAAGTTCATTTTCTAGACAAAAGGATTTTGTATTCATTTTGTTGATAAACTGACTTGAAATCATGGAGGAAAGCCTGTTTGACAGTCCTGGCACATACTTGATTCAGTGAAGAAAATGCATTCAGCTAACTCTCCAATCAGTTCTGTAGACAAAATGAATTTCATCATAATTCTGTCAACAAAATGCTAACTTGCTTAAATTATTCTCTCAGCAAAATAAATTAACTTTAAAATCCTTTTGTCCACAAAATAGAATTAAGTGTTTAGTGAAGCCTTGTAAATACCATAGTCTGTTAGCTGTGCAAGTCAAACATATGGCTTAGCTGAGTCAGCGGTCCTTGTCTTATCAGGCAGGGCTGGTCTTGACTAGTCCAGCTTTGCCCTTTCCTGGGAGGTCAGTCCAATAAGAAGATCAGTCAACTGGGATGCATCACATAACAAAGTCAACCAGGACCATGGTAGGGAATCTTTTCCCTGGTGTTATTTCATCACTAGCAACTAGCAGGAAGAATTTGACATAAAATACAGCAAGCCTAAACAAATCAGTCTGTTCCTCAAAAGAGAGGTTTCATCCTCAGAGCTGAAGTTTGATGTGGAGTTTCCATGACAAACTCTCCAATAAAATAGCAATTTAATGAGGGACTGCAGCTGAGATACCTCAGTAGATTTCATATTGTGAGCATGAAAATGTAATTACTGTGCTTTAGATATCATGTGTCTAAAGCCTATTATACCTATGGAAAGTTTCCTTCTGCTTTTTCTGTGTTGTTTCAAGTTCAAGTTTAAATTCACATATTCACATCTAGCTCAGAACCTAAGTCAGAGAATTGAAAGTACTCAGAGCACAGATATTGCTACAGGGAGCAAAGTGCACCAAGTTCTTCTCAAGCCACTGTAAATGCAAAAGGAACTGCAATGGCAAACACCTGCCCTTGAGCTCATGGCAACATCAATGGGGGTGTTTCTGGTGTGCCTTATGGCACCAGCCAGTGCAAGGGAGCCCGTGGGGGCCTTTTCCCACCTCATCTCCCCCAACACACATCCCACTGCAGCCTGCAGAAAAATCAGGGAACTCACGCCCTGCAGTTCCAGTCAAAAACTTCACAGTCATTTGGACTCTCCTCCTGAGAATGAAATCCCCTAATGTAAGTCTGTTAAACTGTTTTATACAAGTTCCTTCTCCATGTTTTACCAGGCACTACCCATCTTATAGTTCATCTACACTACAATAACAAAGGAACATAAAGATAGTCATGCCTGTATCTTTAGTGATGACAGCCAAAGAATTTGACAGGCTAGTGGAAAAATGAAACTCTTCCATCTGCTTTTGCATTATTCTTCAACTAGTATAAATAGGATTTTTGTCCTCTTTTGGGGAGTTATTGTGGTTACAATGGAGTTAATTTCCAGGTGTGTGGAAGGGGTACAGTAACACAAGAAAAATACCATATTAATATTTAACATAACACTTTTTATGAACATGAAAAGAATAAAACCCTTTCAAATGCAAATGCAGCATGCAAGGATAAAGTTCTATGTATTCCCAGCAACACCTTCATTTTGGTAAAGACCAACTTAGTTTTGGAGCCAGCTAAGAAGACCTGCGTGTGTGCAGTTCTGGACACTAAAAAGTCTGCCTCTGGCCAAAGTCCTCCTCAGTATCTGAGACACTTCTGCAATATTGCTTTGTTACAGCACTCATTGAAATACAATGGGTTTATTAATACCTTCGTAACCACATGGTGTAGCCTGAAAGGGATGGGGGGCCTGTTGCAGTGTCCATTCTGCCTTATGAGACTTTAACAGAGCAGCCAGAACTGTGGGATTGTTCCCTACAGCTCTTATGGGTAACATTTTTTTTTTCTGTGACATTCTCTGAATACATCAACCATAAAAATGGTCTAGCCTGGGATTTTCAACGAAATTTCTGTGTGCTAGACACCTAGATCCTTCTGAATTTCTGTAGATCTGGGCCTAGAACAAAACTATTTTGGTATTTCCAGCCTGAAAGAATGCATTTTGAAATTACATTTCAAGCAAAGCATACCAGTAACCAACTAGGGAAGCTTGGAAAAAAATACTTGAAAAAAAGCCTAGAAAAGAAGCATAAACTTAGAAGATTCCCTGGCAGACAGTAGCAGAGGTTTAGAGAGCCTGTGGCAGGGAAATCAGGTGGTTTTTAACTGGTGTCACTTCTGACTGTCATGGAATTACTCTTCGCCCACCCCATCTTTTAGAGCAGAGCATTGGCCAAGGCCACACCACTAAATCAGCTTAAAACACTTCTTAGGCTAGTTCAGATAGATTTCTTCCTTTGTAATGGTTGTGCATCATGCATGTCACTACCTTGTCTTCCAAATGGGTCCAGAAGGAGCAATCCCTTAGCGGGAGAGAAATAACCCTGCAGTGAAAGCTGGGATTCAGGATAGCCAAGTTCAACACCTGAAGGCAGCACAGACATTGGAGTTAATTTGAGCAGGGTGTATCACCAGGTTCATTTCACTTTCTGCCAGGCTTCAGTGTCTCTCCACTGTTCTCTCTAGGGTTTAATAAGAGGATTTTCCCTTCTGCTTCAGCCTGGATTTACATTAGGCCCTCAGCTCCTTCAGTTTTACTCAAATAAAAGCTTTTGCTATATTGCCTAGGACTAGAGAAAGGCTCTCAGACACATAATGCTGCTGTTCTGGGGGTCATTCCTACATTCCTCTCACCAGGACAACCTGTAAGGGAATCCAGCACTTCTGACTCTGCACCAACCCTTGTTGAACCACGTGATGGAAGCAAAAGGATCAAAGACCTTGGGTTGCTTTGGCCTGTACCCAGACTTAGGTAACATTCCACACACCAAGATCCTAAGTAAATTGTCACCCGAGTCAGAAACACAACTGCAAGGGAGTCACAGGGTGGTGATAGCTCTGACAAGGACAGAAAGCAAGCACTGGGAGGGCAAGGAAACAGGGCAGTTGGAAGGCATATGGCTTTTTGTTTGTTCTTTAGCTCAGGTATCTCACAGTCCAACACCTTAATTTGGGAATTCCCCTTTGTGAAGGAGAACTTCGAAGGAGAGAAATAAATGGAAATTTATACGGAAATAAACATCCAAATATACATGAGGAAGGAAGAGGAGGGAAATGAGTGATTCATTATTATGGCTTCCATATCATTACACATTCATAAATTCCAAGGTAATATATTTTTCTTCATTGCTTGGGTAATAAATCATCATTCGATTACAAAAGGGGAGTACCTGGAAGGAAAAGCAGCGTTTCTGAAAAATATTCCTGGCAGATGAATGACAGGAAAATTTATGGAGAATTCAGTTGCCTGACTGCCCTGCCTCCAAAAAAGAAGTCTGTGCCAGTATCTAAACTTTTCCTGACAATTCACACAACAGAGGCTGTCCTTGATGCAGTGAGGTTTTCAGACCTCCTTTGGCTTGATTTTTGTTAGACTTCCTTTGGCAGCCTGCAGAATATCTAATAGTGGTGAAAAAGGGGTAAAAAAGAGCCAGCCAAACTGCTACTGAGCTTGTGCTAGCAGGCCTGTCTCTAGAATATATGAAAAATATACTGGTGTGTTCCTCACCTAGCTGGAGCTGTCAAATCAATCAAGAGATCCTTCAAGGGTCACTAGAATTTTTAAGAGCAAAGAGTTTTCAAGAACAAAAAAATTACTATCCAGTCTACCAACAACTTGCTGTTTTCTATTTTATCTTCATTTCATCTCCCAGCCTTTTTTTCAGACCAACACTTAATTTCTTTCCCTCTGTATAGGCAGAGCTATATCACTCTTCAGTTGGTGTCTTTGAGTCATTCTTCATTTTTCTCCCAGGAAACTCATAGGAAGGGGTAAGTGTGAAAATCTGGTCACCCAGGCAAAAATGTCCCAAGCGAGTAAAAGAGAGGGCAGCAAAGGGTCTTGGCAAAGGGTAATTCACCCCTTACAGAGTGCAGTGCTTCTGGCAGAAAAGCATCACCAAGCACTTCTTCCAACAGGAGCGAGCCTTGGAAACATGTAGGTTTTCATCTGGGAATTGCCTCTTTTAAGCTGGAGGACAAATTACAACCCTGCATTGGCCTTTGTGCTTTTGCACTGCTCATCTGCCGAAAACTGCACATAGAGTTTGACTCAGGAAGGGACATTTTCTTTAGGAGGGCCAACCAAGACCATCAGGGGAAGGGCCTGAACATACGGGCTAGGATCTCTGTCAGGAAAAATTAGACACCTACCTCTGAAGTAGACACACAGAGCCTCCCTTCAGAGGTGGTACAGAGAAGCACTGCATCCCACCTTCTGATGATGGAGGCATCTGAAGCACAGCAGATGAATCATGCTCTAGAAATGCCTGTTTCTTAGCAGTGATTATAATGAGAGTATAAAAGATGAGTAGCTCATCTGCTGCCATCTAAAGTAAAAGGAAGTGGATGCACTACTTTGAAAGCAGAAAGAAAAGGCTTTATATGTCCTGCTGGTTTCCAGTTTCTGGTGGAGAAAAAAACTGGTATGGGTGTTTGAACTTCCTTACAGAAGATGCTTTGTCTCCTACTCCAGCATCCAGATTTTGAGGGGCTGCACAAGATGCATCGCTGTGAAAAGTCAAACTCAAGCTTCCTTCTAAATTGTGTTCCTATCAGGCACTGGCCAGCACTACACATCCAAAACATTAAAGACCCACAAAGACACTCTACACAGAGGAGTTTGAGATGTTTTCCAAGGGAATCTTCCAAAAACACCCACAGTTGTAAAAAACCAGTCACTTGTTAGAAGGGAAGACATTTGGGCAATAAATGCAATAGAGTAACTTCATTAATAATGTGAGCACAACGCTCTGATGGGTCACATTAGTCTGGGAAAAACCTCAGTCTTCCAGTCATGCTGCCATATGGAGAGATGCTCTCCAGGGCCCATTTTACTCCCTAACTCTTGAAGTACTTGCCCAAAAAGTTTAACAGTCATAATTACACAGAGGTATTGATACAGATTTCTACCAGCTAAAATTCTTTAATTAGCCCCCCTCCACTGAGGTGCGTTTGGGGTTCTTGAATTCCCTGGACTGCTTCCATCAGTGAGACCAGCAGGGCTGGGGAGAAAAATAGAGTCTTAGCCTTTACCAAGCTGTATTGCATACAGACCTTAAAATTTGCATTCCCTGGGTGTCAAACGGCATTTTACAGCCACTTTGGACTTCCTGCAATTCCGTATAGCTTAAGGATATATATTTCCCTTGCCTTTATCCCCAGATGAAATCTCTTCTGTGGAATAAACAAACATTTTACACATCTCTCCATTACTGTATCATTTGTCAGGATTAGGACCCAAGTGTGTTTCACACCTGATGTGGAAAAGTATCTGCTTTGATTGTTCACCCAGCCATGATTTGTTGGTGGATAGAAATCTCATTTCTGAAGCCCTGGGGCCTCAGTTAAGCACAGTAATATAACAGATTTTTTTATTTTTTTTTTTAGTAGTTTCACAAAGGTAATCTAACACTAGATTAGCATTAAATGGTCCAACAAAGTAGACATATGAAGGCATCTATAAACATCCTCCCATGCCCTTGATAGCAAGAATATCTTTTTTAGGCAAAGAGACAGTATTTTATTCAGATGCCTTGAGGAACCAATTTGCTTTGTATACAAACTACTGAGTGATTAATGTCTTGATGAGCTCTTTTCCTCATCAAAGCTGAAATGACTTGAAATATCATATGACTTGCTAATAGATGACTAGGCAAAGTTAAATTGTAAAATGATCATTGCACTTTGGTCTCTTGCTGAATACTTGGGTTCTCTAATATTAGAAATGTGATCAGGAAATAATCTGCTACTAAGAAGGCAATCGGAGTCCCCTTTGGGGAACAGACTGCAAGAGTACAGCAGTGAGGATGATATATTAGCATTTCAAGAAGAGGTTGAAATCAGTACAGAGGATGTCACAGTGGAATAGCTAAGATTGCTTTATCTTCATCTGCTGATATTTCTGGGGAAATTGCAATATTGGGAAATTGCAGAAAGACCAAACACCTTGCTTATACTGAATTGGATCTGCAACTGTGCATTACCTATTCAAAGCCTACAGGATGTGATATTCTCCAATTAAAAGTAGAAATTTCAGTCCAGGATAGGCTTCCTTTGTCAATGCTGCTGACAAGTTTGAGGGTGAAGAAAGACACTAAGGTCAGTATTTTTAGAATCAGATAGTGATTGATTGACTCACGGGAGACCCTTTATAGTGGTATAATTTATTACAGATGGAGCTTCCACTGCTTACCCATCATATCTCTGAGGGATTGAACAGCCTCAGAAACTTTGTCAAACTCCCCCCAAATTTTTTGGTTTGATGCTTTTGTTGTTGTTCTTTCAATGTGTAACATATATCCTTCATGTGATATTTCCAAAGTTTCCTCCATGAGAACAGAACAAGCAATTACAAGGATCTGCACTTGTTTTTGATCACAGTGAGGAGTTGTAGAGACTTTATACATAGTATAAAATACTGCATAATAAGAGAATTTTATGATAGTAAACAAAAGAGTTTAGGCAACTTTCTAACGAGATTGAATGATTTATAAATTCTTCAGCTCTAGAGACCTACTTGAAACTGATGACTTTCTGCTGTAGGCACAGATAATAAAATTTGAGTTTCTAATCTTGGGTTTTCCCCAAATGGAAATTTTAACTAATCAAAACATCCAGTGGATATACCAAAACAAGTACTATTGAGTGCTCCAAATACCAACATAACAACAGTCAGGTCAAGTTACACAGAGCCATTTGAAAACACATCAGAAGCAGGTACCAAATTGTTCTCATTTCACTTCTAAGTGAGAAATGTGTTCTAGTCACCTGGCATAGGAAGAAGTCTCTTGGATGTCATACAAGAAAGAAAATTATCAAATACACCCATACAGTCTTTAAAGCGGAAACAAATATTAAGAAAGAAATACTTTGGGGAGGAAAAATGAAACTTTTTAAAGGTTTTGAGTGCATTTTCTATCCCAGCATTGTCTTGTGTCCCGAGGCAAACTGCTGAGTGAGCTTTGGCACATGCATGCGGTGCTAGATGGTGTCTGAAACAGGCTCCGAGCTGAACAGACAGGACACAGAGTGACCTCCTGTGGGAGTGTCCCCGAGGGCACCACCAGGGAACAGGCACTGGGGGAGCCCCAGCCCGCCCACAGCCCACGCTCAGCATCTGCTTTGAGCACACTGGCCACGGGTGTTGGCAGAGCAGCCAGCACAGCACTGCATCTCATTTACACTATTATTTTCTAACTCACAATGGACCTGGGGCCTCGCCAAAGATTCCCTATAAAAATGTGCCTCTTAAAATCCCCCAACATTGTATCTTATTGAATATTCAACAGATCTTCTCCCTCCTCTCATTGGTGCACACCTCTTTCAACACAAACAATGATTTATTATTTTAGCAATAGAAAGCTGCAGTAATAGGCCAATGAAAATAGCGAAAATTGTAGCCACTTTGCCTGGCAATTATACATGGGACAGATTCATTTATCTGCTAGTCCAGCAGCTTAATGTACATCCCCACTTAATGGTTAATTGTGGAGGTGCAACTTCACTGCAACACTAGGAGGGGAGAGCAAAGGCTGGACCTCCTTGAAAGAAAAGAAACCCTTTTAATAAATACCTGTGCAATTAATTAAGCAACCAAAACAGCCATCATCAAGCAACAACAGCGAAGAGAGGGAAGACATCACAGTATTTACATGTGGAAATAACACATCGCTGGGGTAAAAGGCAGATGATGTAGATGACATACAAAGTGAGACAGAAACTAAGCCAATATTCATGGGAATTCAGGTGAAGGAGACTTAAAACAGTAATTACTGTGAGAAGGCTGATGAAAATTAATTGGAAGAGATGGCAGCACTGTTTCTGCATCAGGACAGCAGAATTTTTCAATGTCTGTAATAAAATGATGATTTACAACTCTAGAGTGAAGAAAATTTACACACCAACCAAGACTTTGGTAAGGTTTAGATCAGGTCAGGGATTTCCTGATCACATTTTGGTTTTGTGAAAAAGTGTTGACTTCTTGAAACTGCATATGTTATTTAGCAGTAAAATTTTCAACAGCATTTACTGTTGTCTGGATTCCTGAGGTCCTGGATGAAACCTCTGGTCGAAACTACTTGCCTGCTGAGTAAGATACTGAGCCCAGGCTGAACAGGCAGGTAGGAAAGTTGAATTTTGTTGTGTCACATTCAGGCAAAGGACACTGGTCACAGGACTACAGTGGTGTCTTGCTCAGTGTCTAAGTGAAAAGGTACAATGTCTCACTTGCTCTCTGCATGCAGAATTTTCTGAAACCTTAGTAAGTCACAAACAATGGAAAAGCAGCCCCTTGTGTGGTGGTCTTATGCAGGGGTGGCCCAAATGCCAAAAGCAACAGCACACCTGCTTCTCCAGTAACTTCTGCAAGTCAAAGGTGGGGGGGGGCTCCATTTCTCTTTTTTCTTTTTAAAGTCATAATTCCCACTTTGTGTGGGCATGCAGTACCAAGCATTAACTTCTTGCATAGTTTTTTTAACTGTAGACACTTAATGGGCTGTGGCTCATAAAACACAAGCCAGTGCTAAGATGTGCTTCAAACAAGCCAGGTGCAATAGCCAGATTTGCAGCCCAAAGATACCATCTTTTGGAGTGTGGACAATTAATCACATGTTTGAAACAAGCACTGAAAATGTTTGCTCTGCTATTTTACCAACCCTTGCACCCTACATGGCAATCCAGAATGTATTTTTTGCACACACATGGGACATTGTGGCTCCCCTCCCTGAACTAGAATATGTTGCCATGTGATATTGCACAGGCATCAGGTTCACTCTCATCACACTGCAGATTCATGCACAACTGATGAGATCTCTTATTTCGGCCAAGGGGATTTTGAGAAACTTGGGAATGGGCTGAAGGAAACCTCACAAACAAGAAGAAAGACAATCTTGTGCAGCTGGGGGGACATAACCCCATGATCATCACTGCTTGCTGAGGAGTTGCTCTGGCAGAGAACTCCTTCAACCAACACCCCCCTGTCAGTTTGTGACCTCTTGGTTCTTTCATGAGACATTCAGAGTCAAACACTGCAAAGAAACTGTACCCTGAAACTCAGTCATCTGATAGAGTAAGAAACATGGTTAACCTATTTAATGAAAATTAAATTCCCTGATGCAATCTAGACAGTTGATCCCTTCTGGGGCTAATCAGACCTTCTATATTACTGAGAGCCAGAAAAAGGGTCTTGAGGGGTGGCCTGGTATGACCAAGCCCAGTAGCTGCCTCTGAAGAAGATAAATATTTGGCCATGACACTGAGGACCAGACGGTGCAGATCCCCATGTGGAAGTTTTAGCATAAAATCAGAGTCTTCTTGGGAACAAGAACAACAGAAGCCCAAAGTTTCTTTATTTCATGATCCAAAATGTATGGTCTCCCAGCATTACCCTTTCAATTCTGACTTTGTACTGTCTAAGGATAACTTTTGTCAGAAAGTATAAATCCTTTTCAGAAGGATTCACAATCTCTGGAGATATATTGGAATTACAGTAATCATACAAAAAAATATTTTTTTCTATCTTAGAAGAAGAGCCTTCATTTTGAGATAAACATTTATAGCAAAAATTGAAATCAGAAGGCCCAAATCGTCTCACGCAGGCAGGTTTGACAGACATGGGGTGAGATAAGATCATCAAGAACAAAATTATCTCAGGAATTTTGTCAACCAACTGGAAATTAAATCCATCTGAAATCATTCTAATTAGTTGGCTGTTTAAGTGGTAAAGCATTAAACATTTTGTGGGAAAGCTGGGTATTTAAAAACAAAAATGATAATTTATTTAGTCTATATAGACTTGCTCAGCTGTAAATCACTGATGCATCAGATAATACTTTGCATTTGGTCTTAAAAAAATCACAAGTAGAAAATACAATTTTTTTGTGTTATCAGGAGTGGCAGAGGCAGCTGGCTTACTCCTTCTAATCCTTACTAACATAACTGCATAATCACCTCACTGAGCACTGAACCGCAGCTCCAAGGACTCTGCCTGCTCTTGTTAGTTTCTAAAAGCATGGGGAAGATCCTTCCCAAGTGGGATTTGCTTCACTAATTATTATGGAATAATTAGGAACAACAGATGCTGACTTTTGAACTCGCTGTGCCTGGTAAAGTTCCCAAGGGCTCAGAGTTTTGGAATTGCTGAAATTTTGCTTTCTTTCATGTGGGAGCTGGATTGCTGTCACCATCCTGATGGTATCAGGATTACAGTGACCCGAGTTACACTGACCCATCTAAATACTCAGAATTAATGCATCTGTCCTAGAGATTTTTTTAGGGAGGCTCTACAATTTAATATTTTAATAGAAAATTTCTATGAGTCAATAATAGGGCTTTCAAAACATTATAAGTGACATAGCATTCTTCCAAAATAAAGTGCAGTTTTTAAGAGGTATATTTGAATTTTTTTGCCATGTAGACAGACAATAATGGAAAGTTTTTAAAAGAACATGACCCTCTTGTAAGTTAAGGAAGACCTGCCTACAGTGAGTTCTACTATGCTTGGGAATAATATACTGAATTAAGTATGTCTTATGAGTACAAACTGCCTTTAAATATGCCAATAATTGCCCTGGAGTAGTTAATTAAGGAAGCATTTCTAGACTCAGATGAAAAACTGAAGTCAGCATTGCTTCCACTACAAGTAACTGATTAAACCCCACCTGCCTAAGATACCAGCAGAGTGATATGTTCTCCTTAGAAAAAAACCTGATTCCATAGAACCACAAATTGATTTGGGTTGGAAATGATCTTAAAGATCATCTTTTTTCAAATCCTTGTTACAGGCAGGGACACCTTCCACTAGACCAGGTTGCTCCAAGGCCCATCCAACCTGGCCTTGGTTGCCCAGAGACAGGGCACCCACAGCTTCTTTGGGTAACCTGTGCCAGGGCCTCACCACCCACCCAGGAAAGAATTTCTTCCTAATATCCAATCTAATTCTCCTCTATCTCAGTTTGAAGCCATTCCCTTTTGTCCTGTCACCACATGCTCTTGTAAAATGCCCCCCTCCATCTTTGGGCACTCAACTCAAGCGGGGAAATGCCAAGAAGAACAAGAGTTAAGTTTTTTTGTGCTCAGTTATTTGCTCGAGTGTTCATTTCCTGAAAAGGAAGAGGGGGATGCTTTGCTGTCCCTCCATGAGGGACAGCCAGGGCCTGGGCCACTATTGGCAGCCACAGGCACACAGTGGGCACCTGCTTTGGGTGGTGGCACTTTTGCAAGGTCTCTGCCAATCAGCTACTTGGATAAAGGTGTTTAATGTAAACATAAGAAGGGATCAAGTTAAGGATAAATCTCAGCTCCTGGGAACATTTGGGAACATTACAGGCAGATCCAGAAAGACCAAATCAATGGCTGGGAGCAGCAGAGGTCACCGGTACTTGTGTGAAAGGAGAGTCAGTATGATTTAAATGTAATACCCCTTTGGGCAAGACCTGAAGTGCTCCCTAGAAATAAAACATTCAAGAAAACTACAGAAACTGAGTACACTGACCTGAAACCCAGTGAGACTGCTCTATCCTTCAGTGGTAAAATTGTTCATGAGAACTCATGGAAAAGCAATACAACAAAAAGCAGGAGAAGGTTGTTCTTAGGAGTGTTCACTCAGTCTGGTGATGCTTTATCTTAGGCTACTCCCACTGTCAGTTGGCAGAAATTAGCTTTTTTCTGCAAATGAATCACAGCCCCAAATTCCTTTCTGAAGGATCCTCTCTCAACAGATTACACTAACAGCCTAAAGAGAAGAGCTTCTGAACCAGTCATAAAGTGGCTATAAAAGAAGGCCAACCAAACATCCCTGTACTTGCAATGAAGCCAGAGATGCTCTGAAATCAATTTGTCATTGATTGAAAGGGGACCTGTGCCCCTGGGTTGTCTGACTCAACTCTTGAACCCCACTGCTCCAGGGTTGCATCATTTGCTCTTACCAGGCTTTCACAAATGCTGTGCAATTATTACAAAGAAGGCATAGTATTCAATTATGAAACTAACAGTCCAACCTATACAAATCCAATCTTGATCTATTTGGGAAACTAACTCCGATCAGCCCCATCCTTAGAGTACCTGAGAAACTTCAGACATTTCCAACTCTCTCCCCAATCCATGACCCCATGCTGCTCCCAGCCTTAGTTTTACCCTTAACCACAACACATCTTTAGCACATCATTTTTCCCCAAAGTCCACCCGATCAGCTACCTCAATATTCTCATCCTTTACCTGGCTGGGGTTCCAATTCCAGCCCCAAATATAGCAGACAGGGTACTGATCCCAGCCTGGTCTCTGGGCTTCATTTGTTGCAGAGACCTAAATAAGAGTATTTTGCAGGAACTCCTCATTTCCATGCCTAACAACTTTTTTTTGGGGTGGGCTAAGCTATGCATATGATCACAATCAAGTCAGATAATAGAGTCTGTGAAACTAATTTAAATTATCAGGATCAAAACTCATAATTCCCATTTTAAAACATGCAATTTCTGCCTTGTTTTTATAGGCAATTGATATATGAACAAAGGATAATTACGCAAACACTCATATTTCTATCACTCTTTTTAAAGCAGTATTTAGATGTTTGCATACCTCCAAAGTTTTCAGTGCCACCTCTAACACACATCTTTAGATTACAATGATACAGTTCTAGTTGCATCTGTATTTCCTTTCTATGCACAGGCTGTATGAACAATTGGTTTTCTGGTTCAGTTGCTGAATCAAAACAATAGACTGAACATAAAAATTACAAACAACCTTTTTTTTCCCTGTGCACCAAAATTCCCCCCACCAAATCACTTCACGTGACATTCCACTTGCTCTGAAATAAAATGCTTTGTTCCATATGCTTGTGTAAAAAGGGAAGGAAATACTAAGTTTAATAAAGAGGCAGATAAGGAAAACCTGCTGTTCATCCATGTGTTTTAACCTCTCTGTGGGTGACAGGACTCTAAGAAGGAGCTGGAGAGGGTCTTCACCACCTATAGCTGTCACATTGCTCAGTGCAATGGAAAGAGAACTGAAGAGAGGGCACGAGAAAGATTCCCTGCACTGGTGAACAGGACACTTGGCTAGAAGCTGGTGCAGCAACTGCAGTGAATGTTCACTGATCTGCTGAAAAAACAATGCCAGAGACAGGCTGAGGATACCTTGCCTGAGAAAAATGAAACCCGCTGCTAGCGACAGCAAATGGAGAATTTAAGGCAAACAAGAAACCAGCCTGAGACTCACTAAGGCTGAGTCAATATGCTTACTACTAAACTTCACAGCAGGATATTTACTGTAGGAGTTTGTGTGTTTAGGTCAAAGAAAAATCAAACTCTGCTTCGGGGGTGGCCAAAACCGCACTTAACATTTGCCCCAAGCTATGGCTGTCAACCCATCTTCAACAGTCAGTCACAAGCTATCAACTGAATGGTCTGTTTCCTGGGGAAACTTAAACCTGCTGAAAATCCATAGTGAAAAAAAAACCAAAACAAAACAGAGAAGAGGCAATATCTAGGGAATACAAGAAGACAGGCACATGCGGTTGTAACCCTGTAAAAGGAAGTGGTGTCAGGAAACCAGAACATCCAGACAAGCTGCTGACAGCTCCCTGGGAAGCTCATATTTCCCAGGAAATTTTAGTCACAGCTCTGCTGCTTCTGTTACAATGACCTTAGTCTCCAGCTGTAGCCACACAGCTGGGATAAGAAGGTTTTCCTCAGTGGAAGACAAAAAAATAAGAGAAGAAAACACCTTAAGATTTGCCAGTATGCCAAACACCAGCTGATGTCTGGTCTTTCCTCTGGCCACTTCTACTGCCTTACTGACAGTTTTCCTATCCACTGCAGGGCAGACTTTTGTCACACTGTACTATGAATTATGTGGGAAGGTTGTTCTGTATACGAGCTAAACACACACACAAAATTATCATAGCAAATAGTCCATGGTCCAAATTGCCACAAATTTAGTGCCAGCTCTCAAAAAAGTTTTGAAACTTCAGTTCCTAGACTCACATCAGTAGGAAATTTTGTTTTCATTAAAAAGTATTTTCTAAGATCCATGATGACGAAAGAAAACCTAGAAATGTAATTGCCTCATATTCCAAGAGCCCATTCCTTCATAAAAAAGTAACGAAACTAACATCAAGTTATGTTTTTAAATACTCACAGCACTCACCAAGCAGTGACCTCTGCTGTACTTGCAGCACAGCACAAAGTCACCATTCAGGATTTCTCTCATGAGCCTTGCCTCCCTATAGTCAAACCTCTCACATGGGGAAAGTTGTCTGAATTTTCAAAGCCCACATGCAAAACTCAGAAAAATCAGGAAATGAGAATAATTTCTTTCCTTTCTTCTCCTGCACAATCACCCATAAAGTGCTGTCTGCCTGCAGCAGCAACTGAAGATAACCTTTGGATAATATTTGCAACTCGCACACTAATGTCCCATCTCTCTCTCATTATATTTCCTCACTGCCTGTTTTTCTACTGACAGCAATTATTCAGATTATTCTGTCCTGTTTTACCAGTTCTCCCTGCACATACAAACAAACCAAAGAAATTAGCAATGAAGAATTCTGAGAGATGTTTTGAAACTCTTATCTCCACCTCCTCCAGGCAGGTTCCCCCACATGGAGATTTGCCCACCAGTAAGTGTTTTATAGCATTATGCAGCACAAAAGGGTGCACCAAAAAACTGGGAACACTGTCTTTATTTGCCATTGTTACTATTCCTTCAGTAGTAAGAGTTTAGAGGACACATCCAGTCAATTTGTGACATGCTGACAATTGTATGATTGTTCATCTTAACCACAAAACAGCACAACGTTTTGAAGGTCCTTTTGTTTTGTGTAATAGGAATTTCACTTTATGATATTTTTTCATAATGTGCTGTCAAAAATCTGTCTTTCCACGATACTGAGACTTCAAAGATAATTTTGTGGTCTAGTATTTCTCCAGAAAAAAAAAATTATTTAGAAAAGTTCATCTTTGCTTAAAAAAAAAAAAAAAAAAAAATAAAAAAAACAAANAAAAAAAAAAAAAAAAAAAAAATCAGAAAAATATTGGCTACAGTTCCTCTCTGCACACAGCATTTAGATCAACAATTCAAATTACTCTAACATCTTGGTATTTAAATTCCTATTATTATTACAAGACAAGTAAATATTATTACGTATATGTGAATTTAGAAATTACATTAACTGATTCAGAAATAGCCTAGTATTTACTAATATATAACTAACCATCAAGACATATAGGCACTGCATGTCTTAATGAAAAGAAATTAATCCAAACCCACCTCATTAAATCAATACATGTTGCATAGAATTCTCCTTGATCCAGAAGACCGAGCTCCCCATTAAGTATTTTAAATCAAGCTCAAACCAGTGCTACAAAACCTCAAGAGTGAAGAGCTCTGTGCTGCTTTAAAGGTAGACCAGCAGAAGAAATGAACTCAACTCAAAAGAGATTACAAGTCAGAGTTACAATTTACAAAAAAGATTATGAAGATAGAGAGAAAAAAAACAGTTTTAACCCACAAAAAACAGATGCATCACCCAGCACCCTGGGGCATGAACAGAATGGTGGGTTTTAGCCCCTGTGCTGAGCACCACATGGTCCCCCTGAGTACAAAATAAAACAAAAAGAAAACCTGTTGGTGAGGATGATGGTCGCAGTCCTGCTGAGATTCTGATCCTCCTCCAGACCTGATGAGTAGCACCAGAAATGCCCAAACCTGAATATTATATATGCTCAGGTTCAGGTGGGAATGCCCAGCACCTCCCCCAGGGCGGGGAGCTCCACAGTGGGTGATTAACTCTGTGAGTCATGGGATATTTCTGGAATCCCTGATGGCCCATTAGCAGACATGCCCACCTGGAGGGAATTATCATTGATGTGAAGACAGGAACGCTCCCCTATCTCACAAGGTTCTCTAACACCCAATTTGTAGCCTGAGGGGTCAGGTGTGCCCTGGGCAGCAGCTGCAAACAATCAATTATTAACAGCTCATCAGAAACGGCATAGAGAGTGCAGAATACACAGGTGTGGTTACACCCACACAGTGACAAGTTAGTTCTGGTCTCTGTAACTAGGATAGGCTAATAATACCAGACTTCTCTCTTTGTGTTAAATTCAGCACATCTCTGGTAATTTCCACATCCAAACTGAAAGAGAAGAACCTTTTTTCACTCTACAGCCTTTGTAACATCAGAAGATCAAAGTGGCCTGTGTTCTCAGCTTGCTACTTTCTGACTTGATTTCTGGCTCTGAGGGGGACTTTAGAAGCCCCAGTTCAGCAATGTACTTCTGTGGAATGACCAAACTCTTTCCAACCACCATAGAAGCCAGGATCCATCTTTTGGCCCCTCCCAAGCCCCACTAATCTGAAATCAATCCTATCACATACCATGCATGGGAGTCTTGCCAATATGTGTCAGGATGAACCCCTGCATCTGACGTGATGCAGGCTGGTGTGTGTGTGTCTGAGCCTGTACCTGCTCAAGGAGAGCAGACAAACCCAATGCATGACACAATCACCTGCAAAAAAGGGAGGTGAATGCAGCTTCTATGAAGGTGAGCAGCAACCTCATTCAAGCCAGCAAACTCTCCCAGGCTGAAAGCAAAGCAGCAGCTAAAGAGAGCAGCTTGGATGTCTCCTTTGGTCTCATCCCACCAAAGCTCTAAGATATTCTTGAAGCATCCTGTTGTTTGGGATTGGCAGGTATAACAGGAACAAACCTGTTAAATGGAGGCATCTGGTCATCCTCCCCTGCAGTGGCTCCATTCCCTCCATTTCCCCAGAATCTCTTGTCCTGGCATCAAACAGGGAAAATAAGCACTTTCCTATCCACTATTTTCTGACTACTGTCCCATTTTTCAGATAAAGTTCAACACAGAAAACCTATCTGAATAAACATCATGGCATAAGATGTACTAATATTAATGCTTATTTATTACCTTTGTCTCTCTTCTCCCTTTTTGATAGGTCTATAAACCTGATAATCAATACACTCATTAAACAGCTGTGTACCTGACCCAAATACAACATCAAGTGAAATATACATGCAATAAAATCTAAATCATCATATAATTCTGAGAGATGATGAAGACCTAGGCTGCAAAAAGATTGCACCCCTCTCCATCTACCAGAACCCAACACATCGATATCCATTAGCCCTTGAGAACATTACCAGACAGAGTGAAAAGCTGTACAACAGAAAACCAGCATCTTGCTCAATATTTCCAATCAAAATCACTAGTAGAAAATAAAATGTATAACTGTATGGGAATTTACAGACCTGGATATGTTCCTTTATAGAAAATTATAGTTATAGATTAAAAGATAAATATCTCTCCAGATGCAAAACCAAAAGCATTGTTAGTTTTATTCCCACAAGATCAATACAAATTACACACTGCAGCCAACCAGGAACAGCAGATAACAATCAGGAGGTGCTAGATTCAATTCTGCTTTAGTGACAGAGCTGGTAAGTCAATATGTTCAAACAGAAGGTTTTTTTTTAAAAAGCTAATTTTTAGAGAAGTATATAATAGGAATCCATTTGTAAGTCTAGATGTTAGGCAGCTATAAAAAGAGAGCACAGCCCTAGTTACCCTCCAAAGGGTATTTGTGCTTAGGTTTAGCTCAGCACCAGGAAAGAACATCTGTGTCTAAGCTATCATCATTGACATCTACTTACCATTTGCTGACACACAAAATTTGTCCCAAACTAGGAATATCCCAAAACACTACAATGAAAATTCTCCAAGGCAGGCACGTTTCTGCAGACATAACACAGACCACTGTGGGGAAACCATGTCTTCAAACAAGCAGCCCAGAGCCTGTCACGGGCTGGTTTGTTGGGCAATGGGCAGAGTCCTGTTGCCCTGCTTGCAGATACACCTGTCAGCTCTTGCTTCAGAGTCCCTGTGGATCATCCCAAGTCTCCAAGCTATGGCATTTCTCATGTGGTGCTTGAGGTTTGCATTAGACATTTCACTTGAGCACAGCATGCAATGGCCTTTGCACACCAACACACCCACATCAGCCATTCTTTGGTGGAAGCCTCCCTGAAGCTGCCCAGGAGGCTTTGCTGTTGGTTTTTGTCTGCTCACCAGAACCTCTTGGTGCTGAACTTGCTGAGAAACTCCCCTGTGGACTCAGACTCCTGTGCCAATTCAGTCTGCTTCCATGAAATCTGCCTCTGTGCAGAAGGAAGCAAGCATAGCAGAAAGACTACAAGCTGTTGCAGTACTGGGCTCCCCAATACTGAGCATTTTTGCAAATTCCAGAAGAAAAAATAAAGGACATTGAGGAAGCAGTAGAAAACTGAGAATTTTGTGGTTATTGTTCCCATACTAAATTTCTACAAATTTATAAGCAAACACTGAGCACAGATAAGACATGATCTGCCCCCAGGTCACATGCAAGTAAAGATGGAACAGGTGAGATTAAATGAGAGCAGATCTCAGGGCACCAGGATCCCTAAGTATATATGTCCACATGCTCACATTTCTGAATGTCTTTCTCTTGTTACCCTCCCTATGTATATCTGGATTTCAATGCTCAGAAATTCTCAAAAGTAAGACAAGAAAAGTATTTTAAGGTTTTTTGTTTGTTTGTTTGTTTGGAAGGCAACAGTAACTAAAAACTCTTCCACTTCTTGACCACACACAACTGTAGGCAATACTCAGTGATCATTACCATTACTCAAAATTTTCCCACTGTATGGTGATCTCCTGGTTTGGCTCTTTGCTCTGTCCCACTACCCCCACTCAGACTGAAGTCTTCCATGAGAGGTGCTGTACAAGGCAGCCTTTTTGTCTGGAGGAAGAAAGGGGATTTCAGTTTAGATATTTTCAAAATTAAGTGGGGTAGGGGTATGAGGGAAACTGTTCTAAGGATTAAAAAACAATAGCAACTATCTGGGAGAGGGTTCTCTGCCCTGCAGAAAAGTCTGTCATCACCACACCAAGGAACATGGATTCAATATCCTGCAAACAGCCACTGTGGCAGGGACACACAGCTTACCACCCACCTCAGTTTGGCAAAGATATGGGAAGTCTTTGAAATAAAGTACAGTTATTTAAGAGCAACTTAACTTCTAATTCCTGACCTAGTGAAACAACCCAACTGGCTACATAAGATACCCAAGTTCAACACAAAATTTTAAAACAATTTGATGTTACCAATACTGTAACATGAATGATGGTTTTGCTAATTCATCTTATCATGAAGATTTGATGTAGAGCTTAATTTGCTAAAGTCCATGTGCTCTGGGACACCAAAGCCAGGAGCCCAAACTGCCTATGTTGCTTTAACCAGTTGTTGCAAAATGTATGTTGGAAGCATGTGAAACCTGTCTTGCTGTACAACCATGAGAACTACATTCAGACCAAAATATGTTTCAAACTTTACACATGACTACCCTCTGGATTCTGAAGCGTTCCTTGGCTCTAAGGCTTTTCTTCACAGCCAAGAAATTTAGTTTGCCTTTGTTTCCAACATGAGATTTGAAAACTGACTTTGCACGTATGAACGTACAGAACCATGCTAAAATACATTTAGAAATCAAGAAAACTATCAAAGCAAGAAACACAGAAGTCTTGCCATGCATGCTGTATATTACACTTCTCAACACAGACAGTTCAGTCAAGCTTTTTGGCAGTGGAGACACAACACTTCCTTCTCAAATACTCCAACTGGAGAGTGCTAACAGAGCCCAAGGAGATGGTGCATTGCAAACATCCATTCCACAGCAGGCAGCTGTACACAACAAACATCAGCCTGTGCTGACTCTCCATCTGCAACCATGAAATGGAGCTCTCTACAAACTGCCATCATCCTGCAAGCAGCTTGTCCAGGACTGCTGGTGTGCATACAGGATTAGTCACTCGGGCAATGAAGCAAAGCACAATTCAAGTGTTTCCATACAGATGAAATATAAGCAGTAAAAGCAGAGATTTGATATGACAGGGCAGCATTACATCCCAGTCACTGAACTGCACGAAACACTTATGAGGCATGAAATACCCGATTGACCTTGAAGGGAGGTAGCTGAGGATTTATGCACAGGGAGCAACCCAGAACACCTTGGCAAGGCTGAGTTTTATTTTGACTCTTGGGAAATATGGCAGATCCCTCACATATGATAGCTGCTGCCTCCATTAAACACTGCAACAGCAAACAAATCGTTTGGCCTAACATGAGAACCCAGAGATCAATCATAAAAAATAGACCTCCATTTACAACGTCATCAGGTTTTGAGCCAGTCAGATCTCTCTCTGTTGCAGCTGGTATAGGACAGAAGATGATGTAAACACGGGCTGGAAGACCCGGGATAAGAGTCTTGGAGGGTGTGTGACCACCCCTGGAGAGCCAGCCAGTGCTGGCTGCAGGCAGCAGTTTCCCAAGGGCTGTGCAGGCACCTCAGGAGACAAACATCTCACATCAGTCCCCATGCAGGCTGTGTAGCTGCAAGCACAAGGCCAGTACTGCTCAGTCTTTGCATACCAGGGAAGGTGTGTGTCCCCAACACCTTGGAAACCTTAAGGAGAAGCTGTGGAAACTGAACAGTACATGCAAACAAAGCACCTGCAGCAGCATGAAAGAGGCAACAACAACAATGAGGTGCATCTCTACCACTATGTCCTTGATGCTGCCATTTCTTTACAAGGGGGGGGGGTAGTTCTGCCCCAGGAAGGAATCTTCCAGGAAACCCTGATGGCAGGAAAGCTTCCTCCCCTGGTTCCCATGAGCAGGGTCCTCCTAGGAAGAGGTAATTAACTCTGCAGTCTATTTGGCACTTAAGGGGCACAAGGAAATGTCAAGGGGAGAAAAAATGGCTATACAGAAAAGCCCTTTGAAGATAAACCTCAAAAAAGAACATAAGTCCAGAAAACAAAGCCACCTGAAGAGGAGTAGGGGGAAAGGTTCCTAGCAATTTCCATGTTATTTTTCATTGCTAACTAAAAACATCCCACAGCAGAACTTTTGAACTATTTATTCAGCTGCAAGAAGAGCTGTTCTGACTGAAGATTACACCACAGGAGTCCACCACAGGGACATACATCTGGCACTCTGATAGTCCAGGAAGGCAGTGTCATCTGCAGGGTTCAGAAAGTGCTCAAGACTTAATTTTGTGAAAACCAGTAAAACTCTTGCTGCAGTAGAGGAGAGGTGGAGGAACACTCCCCACATGCAGAATGAGAGCTGCCCAACAAATAAACCAGGACACAGCTTTGGAAAGAAATGAGTGGAAATAATAAAAGATCTTTCAGCAACAACAACAAAAAAAAAAAAAAAAAAAAGATGAGAAGAAGAGCAAGAGATCCTTCAAAGCAGTGAAGTGAGGGGAAGGAGCTAATTTTGATCTCAGATAATCCTGTAAGTCACATCATCACCACTTAGAGAAGGGAGAACATAGTATCTGCATAGGAAAAATGGGGGAAACATCTCTGATGGTTGCAGCAGCAAGGATCAGGAACAGCCTTCCAGAGAGGGTCACAAAACTACTTCATCTACAGGAAGAGGGACTGGAAAATGCAGAGTTTGTACTACAAAATGCTCTACTTGTTGACCCAAAACATCTTACCAAGTTTTCTATTAGTATGCATGCAATGTTTACATTGCAGAACAGATTTGGGAGGAGAAGGCATCCCTGGAAGGGAAAGACTCACTTACCATGTGGTGTTAGTATGGGAAAGACTGGCTATAGGGCTCCCACACCTCCAGGATGAGTACAATGGTTCATGGAGGAGGAAACATTTACAGACGCTTTTCTTTTCCTGTACTAGTACACACAGCTTTAAACTGTTTGTCTTCCACCAGGCTTTTGTTCCAACTTAATTACCAAACAGTTCTTCAGCCTACAGTGTATTTCTTTCCCAAGTTAATAGAAAAACAGAAATGGAGAAAAATATATATTCTGCCATGTTGCTATCAGGAAAAAAATACATCTACTCATTCTGTATTCCCCAGTCCACTGTCCTGTTCAATTTTGCATTTCAGCTTTTCATTGCTCTTCACAGAACATCTGAGATTCAGAGATCTATCTTGGAATAGTGTATCAGGGTAGGGAACAATTTCAGTACACAAATTCACCCAGCTGAGAGTGGTGCTGAGACTGTAGACTGAGCCAGAGGGCTGGAACAATCAGTGTTCTCCAACTGCAAGGACTTGAAAAAGACCTCTCTGTTAATTGCAGATAAGTACATGGTGCTCAGTACCACACTGTGCTGTCCACCAGCCAGGTTACTGAATAACTGATAACATAATGCACCTCAAACCTCTTGTCATTCGAAGCTTTGCTCATTTCTAAAAGCTAGGCCAACAATCTTTTTAAATACTTATGTGCAAAAGTAGTTTACTGTAAACTGAAGAACAGGGGCTTAGCTGAAAACCAGCAATAGAACAGTTCTATTGCTGTGCTGTGCAGCAACAACCCACAGTAACACCAGTTTATTAATTCTGGCCTACAAAGCTTTTTGAAGTTGCAAAAAAACATTGCCTGAAAATGCTATTATTTTATTGAAATCAGCATCTGTTGTTTTCAGTGTAAGCTATTCACTGTCACAAAACAGCATCCAAGCATCCCTGCTGTCTGTTTATGAGAGAATCACCACCTCCAAGTTAACATTTGTTTATTCTCAATGCCACAGCAACTGTGGCAGGAAGAGGTCAATGCCCTGCCATAACATCTCATCCCATTAGCAGTGAATCATGCCAGGAGGTGCAAATTACTGCTGGCCCCACACATGGACTTGACTAGACACAGCCTCCTGGAAGCAAATTTCGGTGGGCTGGGAGCAGCGCGCACGACCCGCCTTGCATATGCCTCTTGCTTATTTCCACGGGCAATTAATAGCATCTCTCTTGAGTGATGGGTTTTTGATGGGCTGGGAGGATGAGCTCTTGAATATTGCACAGTTCCTGAGATTTAATTACAGGGCCAGATTGCCACTTCAACAGTGCTGGTACTCAGGTGGAGGACTGGGGGCAGAGGAATGTGGGTGCCAGACAGCTGTCCAGGCTCCTGATGAGTGTTCCCTCTACCCCACTGAAACACTGACTCTCCCTCCCATGCCACAGTCCCTCTCATCTCCACAACAGGAAAGAAAATCACACATAAACTATTAATTTTTTTGGAAAGGCTGCTAAGCTATGAAAGGGCCCGTGGAGGCTTACTGGGACCATTTACATGCTGACCTTTGGGAATCAGACCCAGGCAGACACATTGTGTGCCCCCGTGTACAGTAGTATCAGAATTGTGCTGTTGCCACGGGATCTGAGAGGAGCTACAGTATTTTGGGGCAGGAACAGTCTCTGTCATGCCTCTCTCCAAGCAGAGACCCCTGACTCCTGCATCGTACCACCTCTGCCTCTGTCTCAGCAGAGAGCATGGAGGTGACCCTTTGCTGACAATCGCTGAGGTTAAGCTTATGCTTGGGCACACACTCCCTGTCCAGGAAGAAATCTAACATGGAACTCGGGATCGTTTTTCTCTGTGACTGAGAACCAGCCACAGTCCTGTTTACCAGTCCTCATTTTTTATTACCTGTCCAGCAGCAAAGAGTACATGCTACCTGAGGTCACTCCAGCCCATTGTGCCCGAAGAAGCACATGAAACATGAATGACTCAAGCCTCCTGGTGAGAGAAAGACACCCAGGCCATTCATAAGGAAAGGCTGTACATACAAATTTCAGTGTGTCGGTGTCTAAGCCCTCCCAGCACAGCTGTCCATGAACAGTCAGCAAGCACGACAGACACAGAGAATATGGCTGGAATTCAATTTTCACAAGTTGAGTGAGGTGAGCAATATGAAGTTATAGTTTTCTGATGGCTCTTTCTGTATTTTTACAAAATACAATTAAACAACTAAAAA